>PVIC010012139.1:0-40216 GCA_004025085.1 Thryonomys swinderianus | reverse complement strand
GACACAGGGTGCAGAAATGCTCTCAGTCAGAGCAAACAAACACACAAGCTGGAAGGGAGCGTTGTTAGTGGTGAAGGAAAAGGAAGTAAGAAAACGAAGCAAGTAATACTGTGCATTTCCCACAGGAACCACAAGGGCAGCCCAGGTCGGTGGGAAGCCCTCGAAGGTCAGCAGGTCTCAGAGGGTGTCTCTGACTCCAGAATGAGACCTCCAGGTGCTCTGGGCCTCGGAGAGGGACGAGGCCGCTGTGCGGATCACACCGAGCTCCCTGAGGCCGGTCTCCTCCGGGAAGTGCGGAGCCCTGCAGAGCTGGCCCCGTGGGAGCCGGGGGTGGGGGTGGGGGGTGTGAGGCTCCCCCCCCTGCCGCAGCTGAGAAGGTGGAGTCTGCACTGGAGGAGGGCTGAGGCGGCCCAGGACTTCCGATCCTTTTCCTGCTGGAAAGAAGCTCCAAGTCCGCAAGGATGGAGCACAAACTACCCTCTTGGGAGGCAGCCACAAACAACTGCGGGGCCACTTCCCGAAGGGGAATGAAAATGAACTCTCCTATCACCAAACCCTCCGCAGATGACAATCTTTGGGCAAAGGGAGGGAGGGGACGAGCATGAGCAGAAGAGAGAATGCAGTTGGGATCAATTAGGTAATTAAGATGAAAGCAGTTTTAAAAGAAATAAAATGATCGTGGGGATCCTAGGCGAGATAGCTAGACATGGTGGGGTTGGGGTACATAGCCCGAGGCCATCGCCCTTGACATTTGTTTCTGGGGGGAGGGATCCTTTTTGTAAGGCCCCAACCGTGCGCAGTGCTGGGCCGGAAGGTCTTGCGGCCCTCTCAGCCAAGGCCTGTAGAATTAACTCCCAGTCCAGAGGCCTGGAAGCCACGGAAGGTTTCGGTGCAGGAGTTCTGAAAATCGGCCTTCGCTCTCCAGGTGAAACTGAAAGAAGCCCAGGCCAGCCAGAGTCTCCTCGTTTTCGGCCTCGGCACTGACACCGCAGTGCCTGGCATGTGGCATTAACTCTTCCTGCTTCGCAGCGCCCCAGGCAAGATCGTGGTATTCCAGGAGTCAAGTGTCATCAACCCCCCACCCGGGAGTGAATCTGTGCAATGGGATGGTAAATAAACCACACCGCCCCACCCTCTGCCTTCATGGTGGGCTTTGGTACGAACAAACCAGGCTGCTCCCTGCGGAGCCCAAGCGCTCGTGGCTCCGCAGGGTCACAAACATGCAGGTGACCCAGGAGCTGTACGTGTCTGCTCTGCTCCTAAATGCTTCCGAATTTCAGCGAAGTTTGTACCAGCTCATTTTTGGAACCAAATAAGGACTCCGATCACTTACGGGTAGAGCTGTGAAAATAAGGTAAGAGAGGACTTGGAAGGGCTTGCAGAAGAGGGCAGGGTGGGAACTGGCTGTGGGTACAAAGCTGCGAGCTTCCTTGACTCCCAGGCCGCCGGAAACAAGGAACCCTAGGGCTTTGCTCCTGGAGTCAGTGGTTCATCCAGGATCCCCAAACCCCCTAGGTCGTGGCTCCCTGGGCTGCACGGGTTCAAGCCCTTCCCATGGGGTGAGCAACGGCACAGCTGGAGGCCAGGCGGGGTGGCAGTGGGGAGACCCCCTTTCAGGCCAAGAGGACTGAAGTGGAGAGAAAACCCGGCTCCTTCCCGCCCTGATTTCTAGTTCCTCCCCAAACCACACTGACCAAGTTTCAGAGAAGACGCAGCGTTCAAGAGGTCATGTTAAACTAGAAGTTTATAAATTAAAGAAAAAATACAGCGAAGAGAGCTTCCAAAATTCACAAATCTTTTTAAAGATAATACTCTAGTTGAGTGCACAGTGCCCTTAAGGAGGCAAAAAGCAGAGAGGTTGACAGGACAGGCAGGGTCACCTGTCTTGGAACAGGTGGGGGCCCGGAGGCGCGGTGCGCTTCGAGGGAACGAGGGCCCAGGCGACTCCAGACGCTGTGGAGAGGCCGGCCAGGGTCTTCACATTGAATACAAAAATAACCATTATTTGAATACAAACAACTGCAAAGTGCTACAAGTCTGAACCTCCTTCTGAAACACAAGAAAGAAAGCAAATGTCTGCCAAGAGCCAACCCGGGGCACCCTTCCTGTTCTGCGCTCCTAGGCAGCCCTTAGGGCACAGCCCTGGATTTCCCCAGGGCAAGGTGTGGGGTCCCTGGCCTCTCGGGCTCACCAGCTCTCTTCCTTACATTCAACACCCTGGAGGGCGCCCCTCCAGAACCCACCCCGGGCGGGGGCGGGCAGAGGTCCCCACGCCCCACACCCAACGGTCCTGGTTCTCATCAGCCCCGGCCTGGGGGTGCTCGGGTTGCGCACTCATTTGTCACAAATGCAATTTTCAAAAAATAAACGATATGTAGATACACATAGATCGGTAGCATGGATACCATGAACGAGTGTGGCCTAGAGCACGAAGCTCCCGCAGGCCTGAAATGCCGGGAATTTTCAGGCGCTGTGGTCTCCAGGGGTCCCCTCCGCCCCGGGCAGACACAGTCCAAATCCAAATCCTACAGTGTCTGGTAATAAATAGTGTCCGGCGCTTGCAGGGAGGAGAGGGGCGCAGGGCCCCGGGCACAGCTTCTGTCCCGATGAAAAGAAAGGCGCCGCCTGCGCAGACTGTTCCGCCGCCAGGTCCGCAGCGCTGCGGAACATCCGCGCCTGGATGCCCCTCGCGTGGTCCCGGGGAAGAGCTGCCGGCCCAGCGCTCACTGGGTGCCGGCGGCGGCCGCGCAGGTGGAGAGCGCCCAGCCCGGGAGGCAGTAGTACGGGTAGTAGTAGGATGGCTGCAGCGGCAGCAGCGACGGCGGCCTCAGCACCTCGCCGGGCAGGTACTGTCTCTGGTCGTCGCGCACCAGCACCTTCACCGCCACTTTCTTGGCGGCCGGCGCCGACGCCAGCAGGTCTGCAGCCATCTGGCGGCGCTTGGTCTTGTAGCGGCGGTTCTGGAACCAGATCTTCACCTGCGTCTCGGTGAGCTTCAGCGAGGCTGCCAGGTCGGCGCGCTCGGGCCCGGACAGGTAGCGCTGGTGGTTGAAGCGGCGCTCGAGCTCGAAGACCTGGGCGTGTGAGAAGGCGGCCCGCGAGCGCTTCTTGCGCGGCTTGGGTGCCGCGGGCTCTTCCTCCTCCTCCGCGGCGCCCGCAGCTCCGCCGCCGCTCACGCCACCGGCCCCGCCGCACAGCCCGGGCACGCGTGCCCCTCCCGAGCCCACGCTGTCGTCCTCGGCCCTCGGGCTGCGGTCGCCTGCGGATCCCCGCGGGAACAAAAACAAGGCTTTGTCAGACGCGCAAACGAGAGTCCGGCTCTCAACTGCTCGGTCGGGCAGGCTGGGGCGGAAGTTCACTGCGCTCCCCGCGCCGCGGCAGGGGCTCCCGCTCCGCTGGCTTCTCACCTCGGGGCCTCTGCACTGTGGGTCACCCACCTAGCAGCCACGCCAGCGCCTCGCCGGGAGGCCTGGCTCCCTGCGCTCTCTGAGCCCGAGTCCCCTCAGGGGCCTGGACTCCGGCCTCAGCATCCTGCAAACCTCGTACCTTTCCACTGAGCTCTCGCTTCAGCCCGCTGGGTTCACCCGACTGCCACAGCGGCACGTGCGAGTCTGTCGCAGCACACTCGCCTTAGCTACACTTCAGGGCCGCTGAGAGGTCAGATCGTGGCCAGAGGTGGATGGAGTCTTCCTGCCCGACCTTGCTGGGCTTCTCTCGTCCTTCGGCGGGTGCGAGAGCAGGACTGGGGCTGGATGATGGGGATCCCTCCCTGACATCAGGTCCTCCTCAGGACCCGTTCCCCTCCCTCCCGCCAAGGAGGGAGGCCCTGTTTGGGCCAGCCTGAGGCCTAGGCAGCCTGCACACACTGAGGGGTTGGGCACAGGTCTGCACCAGCGAGTGGCTGAGGATACCCCTCTCCTGGGTACCGCAAGAGGATCTAGAGCGAGCCTCCTCCCTCTTGACCCCATGTCTCGGCCCTGGGGCCCTGGAATCCAGAGCGGCCCTTTCCCCAGACCCAGGCCTCCGCAGCCCTCAGCACTAGCTCAGCTAGAAGCGAGCGTTGTCCCTAGTCTTGCCTTGTAAGCGGGTCCTGGGACCTCCAGTCTTTAGGGCTTCTGCTCCTGGGCAAAGTCACTGTCTATCCGAGGTCTCCGGACCCCTCATTCAGTTTGAGGGGACGAGGACAGACCAGTTCGGCACTAGTAATAGCGCCCAGCCTCGGTTCTCTCCCAACCCCGTCCGGGGTGTTTCCGTTTTCAAAAACTAGGGCTCGAAGGAGCCCCTCGTCTCTCCCAGCTCGGTCCTTCGAGGACCAGAGCAGCCCTCATGACTGGGCTAGGCTCTGGACGTGGCCAGAACCCTAGGCCCCAGTGCAGGGCGCTCACAGCAGCCTGTCCCACTGGCTGGCGACCTCCGCGCCTGCACTCCCGGCCCTGCCTCCTTCGCGGCGAAGCCCGCGATACCTGAGACGCTGGCTGACATCTCGCTGTCGCTGCGGCCCGCCGCTTCCTCCTCCAGGTCCTTGGCTGCGTGCAGCTCGCAGACGGGCTGGTCGAGGCCAAGGACGCCCCCGGCTCTGCCGGACCCGCTGGCTCCCGGCGCGTCCGCGCAGCGCCGCCGGCCCTCGTTCTCTTCGCTGAGCGCGGAGTCAGAGTCCCAGCCGCCCGGGCTCTCCGCAGTCTGTCCAGAAGCTGTTCTGGTCGGGGCAGAAGACGCGAGCAGAGAGTCTTCGGCGCCCCGCAGCGAGCCCGCGTCTGTCTCCGCAAAGAGCCGCCAGCAGCAGACGGCGGGGGCGCTGGCCGAGCTCGGCGCGGTGCCCCCTGGTGCCCGGCGCCCCTCGGGAGCGGCCAGAGCGCCGCGCTCCTCCTTCTTGTTGAGGATCGCCTGGATGGAGAAGGGCATCAAGGTGCCGGCGCCGCGCACAGCCATCAGCGCCGCCGCGGGCCGGAGCGCGCGGCCGGCCGGGCGGACGCGGGGCGCAGACGGCACCGATCGACGGAGACGCGAGCGAGCAGGCGGGCGGGCGGGCAGGCGGCGTGCCCGGCCCTGAGCCCCTCCTGCGCGGCTCGGCGCCCGCCCGCGCCCACCTCTGCCGAGACCCTCCCCGACGAGCCCGCCGCTCCCCGCTGCAGCTCCGCGGGCTAGCTCATCCCCGGCGCCCAGGAGGCCGAGGACGCCCTCGGGACCAGCCGGAGGGCCGAGACCCTCCGCGCTGCAGGCCCTTCCTCCGCGCCCCTCTCCTCCGCGCCAGGAGGATTTCGCGCCCGGCCGGATCCCTCTTCTCGGCGGGCCGGTTCTCGGGACCCAGCACCTCCGCGGAGGCTGCGGCGGCCGCAGGGCGCGGAGAGCAGCAGGGCACTTCTGCCCTGAGCCCCGGTTTTATCTGTTTCTTCTCTTTCCTTTGCCTGTGTTCCGCGCCCCCCCGCCCCGCCGGGTGTCATTCCTCACCCCTGACTGACAACCCCGGACCACGCCCCTCCACGGGGCTGTCCGGGCCATCCAGGCCCCGGATTGGCTGGCTGCAGCTGGGAGACGTTGATTTTAGGAGACAAAACAGGGCAAGTTAAGCGGCTGCGGACAGGGTCTGACTTAACCCTTTCGCTCCTGAGCCTGCTCCCCGAGGCACCCCCTTTCGCCCGGGATGCTCGACTCAACAACGCCTCGGACTTCTACGGACAAACCCATCCGTCCCAGCGCTTTGACAGCACCGACGCGAAATTCTGTCAAATCTGCAGCCAAAATCCGCGATCCGGCAGTTTCTTAGGTGATGCGCGTAGTTTCTGGTCTCTGGGAGAAATCCCAAAGTCCGAGAGCAGCAGATGCTTCTTAATCACTCAAGTTTCACTGCTTCCTCGTTGCTGATTCTCCGCAGAAACGATCAGCCCATTAAAAACACGCTAGAAAATAGTTTTCTTTCCCTGCTGTCTTTGCTTTGCTTCGATTTCTAGAGATAAATTAAGAAGACAAAAATACTATTACAACTAAAATTGAAGTGAGAGAAGAAATTGAAAGTTACCTTTGAGTTTCTGGAATTAGTCGTTTTTCTGAGCGGCCAATACTGACTTTAATCGGGATTTGTTAAAGAATTGCTCGAAGAAGGAAAGACAACTTTCAATTTGTTCTTCAAGTATTCTTTACTTGTACATGGAGTAGGAGCAGATACGTATTTGCTTACAAGAAAATCTGGGAATTAACTGTAGCAGTGACATTTATTGCTCCTTAAAAAGAAGAAATTTGTGGATTTATCTCATAGAAAGAACCACGTAGGAAACACAAATATTGCTGGTACCTCCAAACGTATGTTGCTTATTTAGGTTACCTATTTTTGAATAAAAAAAGTTTGTCCGTGTAATGTACTTGACTGTCTTTACCAAAGGGTTGGAAGCCTCGGCTATCGAAACTCGAACCATTAGACAGACGCAAAGAAGTGCAGGGTTAGTTGAACACAACGCCGGATTTGGTGTCTGCGGTTCCGTTGACCCAGGTCATGTTCCTCGCTCGATTTCTTTTTGCTCTTTTTCTGCATCGCATGAGGAAGTGCCCCCCCCCCGTCAGTGCTCAGCCTGGGACTGAGATGCCCAGCGCCTGGACTTTGCAGGCTTCGGCCGCACCAGCTTTTCCTGCTCAGCGCTGGGAAAAACACCGGACGGGGAGAGGTCGTCGCTCCTGGAGCTCTGCGTCTCCAGCGGTCTGGAGGGAAAGGTGTTTCAGTTCGGTGTCGCACAAGCGAGGCCCGGGCTCATCCTGCAGGTCAGGAGAGGACCGAGCAGGTCTCCAAGGACAGTCTCCTCCCCTCCGGACCTTTCTCCTACTTTTTAGAAAATTGCCGCCCCTATTTTCCACGCAGGGCAGAGGTGCTGGAGTTTGTACAACCCCTGCTGTTCTCTGGGGTCGGCGGAGGCCGAGGCTGACCGAGGCCGGAAAGGTAAGGTCGGGAGCAGGGCCGGCAGGTGTCCGCACAGCGATGGGTTCTGTGGGGTTAGAATTCGGTTGGGCAAATGCTAGAGTGACTTGGGGATATAGGGCCAGACCGAGGTGTTTATTAGGGTCCAATGACCGGCTACCAGAGGAAGTCTGGGCGCTACGTTACACTTACTTGAAAATGAGTACCATGTAGTTGACGAAAGTCCTTTAATAAACTCAAATCGGAGTTGCCACGCGGCCGAAGAGGAGTTTTCAAAGCCAGTCGAGAGGAGCCGGGGCGGCTCCTGCTTGTTAGGATCCTCGGGAAGGGCCGTGTTCCCGCGATCAGCAGGCGACCGCGCCGGTGACCTCGCAGGGCGGTGCTCCGGCCGCGGGGTCAGATGGGACCGCAGGCCTGGGCCGAACACACCGGCCTCAACACAACTAACAGCTGCTGAGCTTGGCGCGGGTGGGAGTCCAGGCCGCGGGCGGGACTGACGCGGCGGGACGGCGGGGCGCCCAGGCCTCGAGCTCAGCGCGCTCTCGCTCCGTCCCCGCCCCAGCTCTCCGCGCCGCACCGGGGAGAGGGACCCCGACCTCAGGCGCCCACCATGGTTCCTGGGGACACCGGGCCCGGGTCACAGGCGGCGCTGCTTGGGCCCCCGAGGCCTCCTCTCAAGTCTCCCAGGGCTCCGCTCTGCACTGCTGAGTCCACCGCGTGCCGGGGTCCCCTGCCCCTTCCCGACACCGCGCCGACGCTATTCCAGGCCCGAACAGCTTCCTGTGTTCGGAACCTGCCGTTTTAAATTACACACCGGCGGGGTTGCAATGAACAGAAACATTACTTAGTCCCATTTTACAGACAGAGAAACTGAGACTCGAGACCCCAGCAGGTGGCTACATCGAGATTCAAACCGGTTCCGTCTGATGCTAGATCCAGGTGAATTTGCCCTTAACCAGCGCTACTCTTCGTCTTCAGAATCAAATCATGCAGTTGTCAGGAAAAGAACTTCGTTCTAATTTAAGGAAATCGAAGAAATTCAAGCGGACATAGCTAACTTGTCCCGCTCTTTCCCGCTTTGGAAGTGAAGCCCCCACAGCTGACCCCAAAGCGCCTTTGAGGAAATCATGATAATCACTAAGCTTACCCATGCGTACGAGAAGCAGCCCGGTGAAGGAAACCCATTGGGTTCTGGGTTCAGATCGCACCTGTGAGTCTGGGACATAGGGAAACGACTTTACGGAGGTCACGTTCCCTTTGGGGCTTAGTTATCGCCCTGTCTCGGCGATTACCCCTCGGGGCGTTAGAGAATTTAGCTGGCGGCCAACGCGGCTGGGTACAATGGAGAACGGGCGCCACCTAGCGGGCACCCCTTGCAGCGGCGCACCCTGCGCACCCGGACAGATCGCGCGCTGAGATCGCTCGCGGGTCACGTTGGTTTCCTTGCCGGCCGCTCGCCCACCCTTGCTGGGTGTCTCCTCGCGGGCTCCGCAGGTTGCCGACCCTGAGTTCTCCAAAGGGGGTGACTTAGGACACGTGCCATGTTTGTTGGGGACTAATTTATTCATGACACCAAAGAGGCTTGTGGCCCTGACCTTCCAAGGTGCAGGCATTGCAGAGGAATCCGGCTGACCCTGGGCTTTGTTCTCCTGTTGCTCCGCCCTGGTGTCTACTAGAGGGCGGTGGGGACGGCTCCGGAGGGGAGCCGCTGGGGCAGGTGCACAGGCTGACGGCTGTTGCCTGTGCCGTCAAGAGATGTTTGTGACCTGGACCCCTGTCTCAAAATGTAAGAATTGTTCTGAAGATGAAGCTCTGGGTTCAATCCCAGTTTACAAAAGGAGGGAGGGGGAGGGAGAGAAAGGGGAGAAATAGATGCAAAGAACAATCTATTAAGGTCTGAGGGTTTTGTCCCTTCACAATTCATATGCTGGAACTGGAACCTGCAAGGAGATGCTGTTTGAACGTGAGGCCTCTTGAAGACAATCAGGTCAGAAAGACGAAACGCTCGCGCAAGGGCTCAGTGCCCCTGGAGGAAGGCACAGGAGACCCCTTTTCTCCATCTCCGTCTCCGTCTCCGTCTCCGTCTCCGTCTCCGCCCCTCGCCCTCATGTGACGGTACCCCAAGAAAACAACTGTCTCCAAACATGGAAGCTGTTGCCCCCTTGACACGGGGCTGCGGGCCTTCTGAGTGTGAGAGACAAGCGTCTGTCACTGAAGTCACCTGGTCTGTGGAGTTCTTGTTAGAAAAGCCCTGACTGGTGAGGACACAGGGTGATGTGTTTTGCAGACCCCACAGCCGAGAGCCAGAGCCCGAGGCATAACCAGATTCACTAGGTTTTTGTTTGCCACAAGAAAAGAAGCTTAGGTCCCGTTCTAGGTCTGCTGGGAGAGCACAGGAACATTTTTTTAATTGAATTCTTTATTGGTACATTTTATATACACTCACAATCACACTCAATATTGGGGAATTTGTACCAGTATATGACACGAGTTAATTCTCATTTTTATCCATATCCCTACCCACCACACTAGCCCCACCCCTATATATATGTGCTTTCTTTTTCCTTTCAAATCTTATTTATTCTTTCCCCTCATTACTTTCCCCTATCACTTTCCCTTTGAATATTTCCTATTTCACAACATCTATCATACATTCTAGAACTCATTTATATCTACAGGTTCTCTCTCATACTAGAGAAAAGATACGGTATTTACATATCTGTGACCTGTTTGTTTCACTTATTAGTGTGTCCTCGGGGACATTTTTAAGCAAAGAGCTAATTGATTATGACTTAGATGCACTGGCTGTTCTATGGCAAAAGAGAATCAGGAAGACCAAGAGTCGGAGCTACAGATGAGAGTGGCTTGGATTAGGCGGTACATGGTAAGATGGAAGTTATGGACTGAATCCTCACGTATTTTGTCACTGCTCAAAACGTTTCTAAATTATGGTAAAATACTCTGCACCTGTTAAATGCGTTGTCAACTCTACTTGAGGTGTGGCTGTGGATGATTGACACGTAGGCCAGCAAATCATGGGTGTAAGATCCACCCAGATGTGGGTAGTGTCAGCCAATAGGCTTATAGCCAGTATGGAATAAAAAAGAAAAGAAGGAACTGTGTCATTTTTGTGAGGTGTTCTGGTCCTCACCGCTACTTTTGGACATGGGTCCCCATTTTCTTCCGTCGTCTAGTGCAGACTCTAACCTACTTACACAGACTCACGTCTGTGACTCTACAGTGAGCTCTCAGGTCTCCAGTCCACTGCTCCTGGGTCCTCCCGCTCTCCAGGGCACTGCCCGTCATTTTGGATCCCGGCCTCTGATTACACAGACGGCTACTGTGACTCTCCGCCTCTACTCCTGTCAAAGCCTGCCCAATAAATCCCATTATATATTTACACATGTATCTTACATGATTTTGTGATTCTAGGGAACCATAAGTAGAACATATGCAATAGAATTTAGCATTTTAACCTAACATATATACAGTTCAGAAGTAAGTATATTCAGTGTTGTTCAACTGCCATCAAACATTTCTTTTTCATCTTGTAAAGCTGAAATTCTGTCCGCATGAAACACTAACTTCTCATTTATTTCTCTGCTCTCGCTTGGCAACCACCAATCTGTTTTCTTTAATCATAGCTCTTCTGGTTGCTTCATGAGTAGAATCATACAATATGTATCTTTCTGTAACCATCTCATTTCACTCAGCATAATATTCTCAAATTTCATCTGTATTGTAGCCATGTGGCAGGATCTCCTTCTTTGTAACGAGTGAGTAATATTCTTTTCTGTGTGCCCCATTTTCTGTATCTATTCATCACTTGGGTTATTTGTACTTGTTGGTTTTCTGAATCATGTTACGATCAATCTATGTCTACAGACACCACTTCCAGATCCTGCTTCCAACTCTTTTGGATATAGATTCTGAAATGGGATTGCTGATTATGATTATTTTTATTTCATCATTTATTATACTGTGGATTGAATCCACGGCCTTTGAACTGAGATACATCACCAGCCTTTTAAAATTCCTTTAAATTTTAAAATGGGATCTCACTCAAATTGCTCATTGAGTTGGGCTTCAGTTTATGATCCTCCTGCCTCAGCCTTGTAAGAGTGCTGGGATTGTAGGCGTGTGTCACCACATCTAGCTTTATTATTTTTTTAAAAAGAATCTCTGTAATGTTTTTCGTGATACAACCATTATGTCCAGAGAATGGTTTTTAGATAGGAAATAGTAGAATATATGTATAAGTTTGGTACACACTCCAACACAGAGACAGTGGAAAGTGTGAGAGGAGGTGGGAGCATTGCTGTAGCTAAGATCTATAGCAGGGAAAGAGTTGTCTCTGGGAAGGAGGAAGGCAGAGATGGCTATAAACTACTAACCTAGGTGACTGAGGAAGAGGTAATAGCAGGACTAGTAGCCATTTAATTTTAATTTAGATTTTTGTGCCACCATGCCTAGCTGTTTCTTAAAAAAATTCTTGTTCTTGGGCCGGAGATTTAGCTTAGTGGTTCCAGTGCCTGCCTCGCAAGCTAAAGGTCCTGAGTTCGATCCTGGTAACCACAGACAGTGCTGGGCATGGTAACTCTCACCCACCAGCAATCAATACCACATACCACAGTGCTGGGCGTGGTGGCTCACGCCTGTCATCCCAGCACTCGGGAGGCAGAGACAGGAGGATTGCTGAGTTCAAGGCTTGCCTGGGCTACATAGTGAGCTCAGAGCCAGCCTGAACTACAAAGCAAGACCCTGTCTAAAAAAAAAAAAAAAATTCTTGTTCTTATTAGTAAGTTAATTACATGAGGTCTAGGACATGTTATACAAATCTAGATTCTATTGATGCCCCCTTCCCCTCCTCACTGTCCTCTTTCCTGCCACCTTTTGGTCCCCTTTCCATTCTCAAAAGATCTGTCTCCCTGTTTCCTCTTAGCTTTTATTTTACTCAGTCTAACTCTCTACCAAGCATGAGACCAACTGTGAGAAGGTAAGAAACAGCCGTGTGGACCACAGGGCAGGTGAGCTGGGGAAGCCTCATGTATTGGAAATTATGGTCTTTTCTGAGCAGCAGCTTCTCCACTGCCATCTTTGTATACCCTTCTGTTACATCTTCCCCTCCCCCTGTGTGCCACCTATCATCACGATTTACTTAATAATTTTATATAAGCAAATTAACCTTTATAATTTGAACTAAGCTCCCTCTTCATATGAATGACGCATGAACAATGCAAATGTGTGTATAGAAATAAATTCACGGAGCCCCCGCAAGTTTTTGATCTGCTGTGCAGGACTTCCCGGAGTTGTGGGGGAGGTATCCACGTGGCTCTCCGCAGTTGGGCCACGCTCACGAGGACCTCAGAGGTGTCACAGCAGGTCAGGACCAACTGAAGCTTTCTCTCTGGCTTCATTAGGAGACTGAAAGGGAACTGACCCAGCAGAGAGGCATATGAAGCCCTTTCCACCAAGGCCTATGTCAGAGTGTTCACAGCCCCGTGTTTTGGTAATAATCAAAACCCTGGAAACTACCCAACAGTGTAATGGAAGCACGGATAAATCAGTGCGGTGTTTTCCCAGAACAGGTGCAGGGCAACAGCAAGAATACACAGCCTCCATCTGCACGAACACACTGATGGATCTCATCAGCTCTAAATCATCTCCCCCTCAAGGGCCCAGAATGCACCTGAAACATTGTAGACTCTCTGCAAATTCTTGCTGAAGGAGGGGTCTCTGTTTGTCCTTAAGAAACCCCTCTGCAGTCAGCAGGGGTGGGTATCAGAATTTCCCTTTATGGAAGAGGAAGCTGAAATATAGAGAGGAAAATGGTTCATTCCAGGTCACCACAAATGCCTCTTTGAAGGCCAGGTGTTAAACCTGTGGCCCTGGAAAGGGGATGTCAGTTCACTGTCATTCCCAGCTCAGGAGCTTCTCCCATAGCTTTTGGACACAGATAGCACATTTTACTGTCTTTTGTCATTGCTAAATCATGTCTCAAGACACAGCCTGGAGATGTTTGCATGGGATAGTTTGGACCAGGACGTGCAAGAGGAAGGGTTGGAGCGCCAAACCTTCAGGGAAAAGGCTGAGGGTTAGGGGAGAAAGCTCACCAGAGAGATTTATGTCAGAGAACTGCAGCTAGCGCTGTCATTCTGCCTGAGTAAGTGGGCTAGAAACAGGAAGGGGAGACAGGATGCGGGATAGTGAATGGGCTTCGTGCAATGTCCAAGGAGCAGACAGGCCAAGCTGCCCTGGGGATTGTCACGGGGCGGGGTGTGGGAGGCCTCGGTGGGCTCCCTGCACAGCCTCCAGCAGCCTGGGCTGAGGACGGACGTCTCCTGTGAATTCAGAGTGGGCTCTTTCTGCGGAAAAGCACCTTCTTTCCTCTAGAACAGATCCATCCTTGGGTCCCAGGAAGCAGGGCCTAGGGTGCCAGGTGGATGAATTTAGTGAGACACGGCTTTTAGTGAGTGGATAGATGTATTTTTTGTTTTAAGTTTTCAAAATCTGAAATAACTTGAATAATACACTCTCACAAAGTGTCCCAGTGGAAGGATGTTTCGATGGGCCAGGGGCCCCAAGGACAGGAGTGATTTTCACAATGTGGAAGGTAAACAGGGAGACATAAGCCACAAACAGGGAAACCAAGCTCATGTTGAGTACTTTTCTAGGCTGAAAGAAGTATAGTTTTGACTGTTTCAAGTAAGGTTTTTTTTTTTTTTTTGAGACAGGGTCTCGCTTTGTAGTTCAGGCTGGCCCTGAGCTCACTATGGAGCCCAGGCAAGCCTCGAACTCAGCAATCCTCCTGCCTCTCTCTGCCTCCCAAGTGCTGGGATGACAGGTGTGAGCCACCATGCCCAGCACTGTGGTATGTGGTATTGATTTCTGGTGGGCGTGAGTCACCACACCCAGCATTGTATGTGGTTACTGGGATTGAACTCAGGACCTTGCGCTTGCGAGGCAGGTGCCAGAACCACTGAGCTAAATCTCCGGCCCTCAAGTAAGGTATTTTAAAGACTGGGAAAGCGGTTCCTACAAATAAAAACCTGTTCTAAATGTTGGTAAACTTGTGCTCGCTTCAGCAGCACATATACTAAATGTTGGTAAACTTGTTTTGAAAAGATGCCTTTTTTGAGTGTTTAAGTTAAAAGGTTTATTAAGGTAAAAGGCACATTGGCTTCAATCACCCTTTGGATACTTTGTCCCACTTTGGACACAGTTTGGACACACTTGTCCCAATCTGCAGTAGAGCCAGAAGTCCACTTTTGTGAATGCCTCTACTTGCACTGTCTTAACTCCTCATTTTTCTGAATAGACTCAAAACATTTGCCAATCACAGTCATTTTGACTTTGAAGAAGAGGCAGAAGTTACACAGTTCCAGATTCAGTGAATGAGTTCAATGAGAATGCATGATAATATTTTTATTTGACAGAAATTGCCAGAAACGTTTGATCAGCTAGAGGTGAGCAAAGAGTATGGTGAATGCTTAAATCTTCAAAAATTACAGGGCATGGTGACACATGACTATAATTCCAGCCCTTTGGAGGCTGAGGCAGGAGGATCCTATTTGAGTTTGAGGCCAGCCTGAACTACATAGCAAGACTCTATCTCAAAAAATCAAAAAGAAAAAAAAATCTTTAAAAATTACATCATAAGACACATTGCTATTAACTTCCTCAGTATATTCAAAGTGCTTCTCTTTCCTTCAAAGCTATGTAAGATGCTTTTTTTTTTTTTTTTGAGACAGGGTCTCGCTTTGTAGTTCAGGCTGGCTCTGAGCTCACTCTTTAGCCCAGACAAGCCTCAAACTCAGCAATCCACCTGCCTCTGCCTCTGCCTCTGCCTCCTGAGTGCTGCGATTACAGATGCGAGCCACCACGCCTGGCACTATGGTGTGTGGTACTGATTGCTGGTGGTCGTGAGTCACCATGCCCAGTAATGTTATGTGTGGTTACTGGGGACTGAACCGGGACCTTGTGCTTGCTACGCAGGTGCTAGAACCACTGAGCTAAATCTCTGACCCTAAGATGCCACTTTTTAAAAAAGCAGTGAACAGATTCTACTGGGTTTGGACTGGGGAGAGCATTTATTAATAATAAAGCTGACTGAGGCGCATCCTTCAGGAGATACAGTGAATGAAGAGGACACAGTTTCTGCAGAGGATTTGAAAAAGCTTCTGAGAGTTTCCACTCTAGCCTGTAGGTCAGAGTAAGCAGCTGTGAAGGACCTATGACAGTACTATGTGCAGATGTTAGGGTAATTCATTACTTGGAGTGAATATTCAAAGTGGCTTGAATACTGCACTGGCTTGGTGACTGTCCCGATGTTAGGGTGTCTCTTTGCATTACTGTGCCCTGGGAAAAGCTGGTTCAGGAAGGAATGCCAAGATGGCACAGACTCCTGCTGAGGGTACGAGTCTCTTTGGACTTTGCTGGCTGAGGCTAGTGACCTGTTCACCCTCCTCTGCAGTCTTGTTAGGAGACGCACTTGGACTCCTACAAGCTTCCCGTGGACACTGTAGTGGCAATAACCCTGCGTTTCTCTGTTGCTGCCTGTTAGATTTAATACACATCACCTCTCGCAAACATCATCCCTGGGTCTTTGGGAAACCTATGGCATGGGAGTAGTGCACCTGGGGTCCAGAGGAGACAGAAGCCGTTGCCGTCTCCTGAGAAGCGCACAGCACATCTGCACAGGTGGATAGGCCAGCACCGTTGTGGGAGGAGCGAGGGAGAGGTTTGCAAATAAGAGTCTGAGAAAGCTTAGGAGCTCAGGATCCACACGGCCTTTCCCAGTGGTGAGGTCCTAATGCCCTCACTTTTGTAGATACATTGGGCTGGGAATTCTACTTTGTTGTAATACAGCCAGTCACATGATGAAAATTTCTGTTTGGTTTTCAGTACTGTGGCTACATAAGAAAATTCTGGTGCCCAAGAGTCGTATCCACGAGCTCATCTTTTCCTTTCATTGCTATATCTCTTGGTAGTCTAGTGGTTAGGATTCGGCGCTCTCATTGCTACATCTCATTCTCAACCTTGCATCATTCTCTACCTTGTTCTTTCACAATGTTCAAAAATATCATGCACAGCTTCACCCAATTCCTTGTCTTTCATTAGTAGTGAATTTGGAGTGTTAAATGTATTTATTTTTCATATCTCTGTGTGAAAGACATGGAAATGTTTTATCAAATGGAGTTGCTTGTATACACTTTACCCAGAAAAAAGTGAATAAAGTTATGAAGGAATGGTTACTATGCCCAATTCCTGGTAGTAACTACCGTGAATGACTCTACTAGACCACAATTTATACAAAGGTAGTGAGACTTTACAAAACTCCTTCATAATGACATCTTAACAGCCACCAGTCAGCCTGGGCCTGAGAACCCTCTGGGTATTCACTGTTCTGGCCAATGATTAATGTTTACCTGAGCTTCCTTGCTTTTATCTTTACAACCTTCCCCTTTCCTCAACCTCCCTGCCTACATTCACAGTTTACTGTGCCATGCATGTTCTGATTACAGTCCTCTACAATTTCTTGTGGGTTTTTTTGAGACAGGGTCTCACTTTGTAGTTTAGGATGGCCCTGAGCTCACTATGTAGCCCAGGCAAGTCTCAAACTCAGCAATCCTCCTGCCTCTGCCTCCCAAATGCTGGGATTACAGGCATGAGCCACCACGTCCAGTGCTGTGGTATGTGGTATTGATTGCTGGTGGGCGTGAGTCACCACGCCCAACATTGTATGTGGTTACCAGGATCGAACTCAGGACCTTGCGCTTGCAAGGCAAGCACCAGAACTACTAAGCTAAATCTCTGGCCCTTTTTCTTGTTTTTAATTTTGAGAAAGTGATTTTTATTTTTAAAATATGATAAAATGTTTAAGCTCATATTTTAAAGTTGGTGAAATCTCAGATTTATGTAATTTTTTTCCAGGTGTTTTAAGGCAAGCAAAACATCAGTATGGTCAAATGTTAAATCATTTCACTTTTGTATTTATAACAAATTTATTTGTACTGAATAGGCATAAGAACTTCTTGGTATTTTTTTGTTTTAAAAGAGTACACTAAAGGGCCAGAGGGTTAGCTCAGTGGTTCTGGCGCCTGCCTCGCAAGCGCAAGGTCCTGAGTTCAATCCCCGGTGACCACATACAATGCTAGGCGTGGAGACTCACACCCACCGGCAATCGGCAATCAATACCACATACCACAGTGCCGGGCGTGGTGGCTCACGCCTGTAATCCCAGCACTCGAGAGGCAGAGGCAGGAGGATTGCTGAGTTCGAGGCTTGCCTGGGCTACATAGTGAGCTCAGAGCCAGCCTGAACTACAAAGCAAGACCCTGTCTCAAAAAAAAAAAAAAAAAAAAGAGTACATTAATTAATAAACTATATCATACCCCAAAAGTATGGTGGAAAAGTACAAAAAATTAGAGAGAAGACCTTCAGTTTAGGGCAATTTTTTCATATGTCCCTAGTCACCATTCTTTCCTGTATCTAAGATTATGATTTTTATTGTAAGTGGTTTAGTTTAGGATGGAAATATATTAACAAATTATTATTGATACAGGCTTTTCAAATTGCTCCAAATTATGCATTGTTAGTGGAATGAAGCAGCATTTCCAGTAGACAAATGGATATATGGGTAATGAGATGTCTTTTAAATAAAGCTTGTGAGAATTAAACCATGGTGGCAATGAGAAAAACTATCGACAAAGTACAACCAGGGATGTTTATCTCAATATATGCAGTAATCTGTACTTTAAGTAAAAAAAAAAAATGGATTCCTGAAAATATCCATGGTAACCGGGTGCCAATAAAACAGAAAATGAGTATCCTTTTAGAGTTTGTAATGTAACTAGCAAGGAATGAAGAAGGAAAATATAGTCTCATTCATTTAGGAAGTTATTCAAATAGCCTGTACCAAGGTAACAACTTCTGACCAAGGGGTTATAAAAGTCAGAAATAAAATTATCATCAGGGAAAGTGACAGGCAGTAACTCTGAATGCTGATATAGATAGGATATTGGAATGAATAAACCTTCTGTGGCTTCAGGCTTTGATAGATAGGTAGCTGATTCTTCCAAAGCATAAACAAGGACCAAGATCTGAATCAAAATTACTGCCAAGAAATAAAACAACTTCTGACATTTAGATGAAAGCTTGATGAGTTTAGAAAATTCAGCAATAATCTATCCAAGACATAAAAAAGACTGGATAATGCAAAAAGCCATCAGTAAAGGTCACCATGAGACACTTGGGCCATGGCTATAGGTGACTGCCCAGGAGGGTGGGCCCGACCCACCTACCTTACAATTTCTCTTGCAATGTTTTTCCCAAGCAAGTAATATTATTGTGGAGGATCTCTGTTTTTAAAATTTAAGTTGATGTTTATAAAAAGTTCCTGCTATAGAATGTCAGTGCTCTCTGTACTATTCCAAGTACTATTGCTATTATAATTCACTATTTTTATATAATCCAAATCTGGTAGCTTCTAAATTAAGGAAATTTATCCTTAAAATTCTGTTCCTCTAGGACCACTCCTGGTACCCAAATCCCTGTTGGTCAGTGGTCTCCAGAGGGACAGAATTAATACTAGACACGAGCACACACAAAGGACTAGGTCTAGGTGAAGGAATGCACCTGGGCTGGTAGGGAATCGGCTCATGAGACTCTAAGGTGAGAAGCCCCACAAGTGATCCGCAAACTACTCCAGTGCTGGAAGCAGACTCAGTTCAAGTCTGAAGGCCTCAGATAGGGAAGCAATGGTGTAACTCAGTTTGAGGCCGAAGAGCTGGCAACCTCAAGGTGCCACTGGTGTAAATCTGGAGTCTATACACCAGACAGCTGAGGACAGGTGCAGAAGTGCATCTCTGGAGATGAGACACAGCCACCCTTTCTCTCATCGCCTGACTGCATAGTGCCTACAACCCAGAGCGTGAGTACTCCTACCCAGGTGCCCCAGTTCACACTCTGTCACCTAAGACGCACTCACAGCTATAGCCAAAAACAATAGTCTGCTCAGCTTCGAGATCGTCCCTAATCCAGTCAGTGTCACAGGGAGTAGAGTCTAGAGGCTGAGTTTGAAATAGGTTCTCACTTGTTTGGTCACTGTTCTCGCATCACAGCTGGAGTCTGCTGCAGTTTCTATCTCCCCTCCCCCCAGGACAGCCACATTGTCCTGACTCATCAGTGTCAGGAACAAAGGGGCCCCCTCCTTCCACTTTTTAGGGCATTTAAACTATGCAATAACTTCCAACTCCCCTAGCCTCAGAAGCCCAGAAGTGGTGATGACCGCTTTGTGAAATTATTGCAAATTACATTAGCATTACTAACTTGCTTTTTAGTTCTCTAAATTATTTAAGCTAAATTCCAATATTAAATTATTTGCTAAAATAACTGGTGTGGTTTCTCACACATTACTGGACCGTAACTGAAAAAAGGCACAAAAACATTGATTCTATGGAGCAGTGGGAAGAACATGGTTAGAATCAGGACTACTGTCTGATGATTGGAAAAGTGACTGTGGAAAGAAAAGGGACAGGTAGTGACACAACCTTGTACCTGTAATTGGCAGGCCTCCGAGAAAGCCAACTGGAGCGCTGGCAGGTGCAGGATGCTTTTGCAGTGAGATATCTGAATTTTTAGAATTGTTTATGGCAACAGCAAAACAACAACAACAACAAAAGCCCCACAAATATCTTCAGAATCTCTTGACTCTTGGAGTCCGGCTTCCCGGAAGATGAGACAGCAGAGTGGAGCTGTTCTACAATCAAAGTGGCTTCTGGATGCCCAAGTAACATGGGTGCAGACTTTCTCAGAAACCTCGTAAGTTAACTCGGCAGTGTGTGTGTGTGTAGATGAGAAAGTGGGAAGCTAGGCTGCCCGTCCTCTGGGCTTCTGCTGCGCCTCAACCACAGCAACACTGCCAACAAGCTGGGGGCCAGATAAGATCTCTGACTCATGAGTCAAGCCGGACAGGCGACCCTTCCCGTTACTCTCAGAATGCTACTGGTACTTCATCAGAAGAGAGGAGGAAACACAAGAGGAAGATGTGGTTACCAGCTTTGGGAGACCCCAAGGAGGAGAAAAGTGAATGACATTCCTAGGACAGTCCTTCTGGAGATCCCAGCACGGTGTGGCTGGCGGTACAGGCTGGCCTGGGATTCAGAGACAAGGTAAGGGCTGATTTCACAAGATGCCTTCTGGCCTCAGGCCATCTCTTACAGTCTCCAAGAGCTTGGGAGAGTTTGGCTGAGGTTCTTTTGGGTGTTGGACTTGCCACAATTGAGTGCTACAAAGACCTAAATGGGAAAATGAGCAGAAGACATGAACAGACATTTCACAGAACAGGAAGTAAGTTCAGGAAACAACATATGAAAAAAAAATGCTTAAGTTTTTGAATATGGGTGCAGTGAAATATTTTGTATCCATTTGATAGGCAAGAAATCAACAAGTCTACCTATGTTAGTCAAGGTCAAACAAAAATCTTATTTTTAAAAAATTGGCTAGCTGGGCATGGTGGTGCAGGCCTATAGCCCCAGCTCTTGGGAGGGTGAGACAAGAGGATTGTCACAAATTTGAGGCCAGTCTTGACTACACAGTGAGTTCAAGGCCGGCCTGAACTAAATAGTGTGACCCTGTTAAAAAATTAAATAAATAAAAAGGACAACCCCCAAATTGATTTGTTTGTGATACATAGTATTTGGACTTATTTTGAACTGGCATAGATGTCCTATCTGGATCATTCCTGGTCATGTTAATTAGCATGACTGCAGTCATTTCAGTGTATACACATATCAAACCACCACAGTGTTAATACATTAGCGTATCACTTGATATGTAATTTTTATTTATTAATCCTGCCTCAATATAAAGGTTTGATTATTCCTGGGAAGGGAAAAAATAAGTGTCTGGAGGGCTTGGTCCTCTGGTTAACAGCCTTCCTGGGGAAGCAACTAATTTTGCAGTTTACCTCCTTGGTGCTTCTCTGTATATCACACCACATGCAAATACTCGTAACAGTATGTGTAGAAAGATCTGCCCTAGAGAAACTTCAAAAAATGTTCATCTAGGTAACTTCATCTAACCTAGGAGTAGACCAAAGGCCAGCAAGCAAATGGCTGTGGTATATATGAAATACTATGCAACCGTGAAAATGACAACTATTGCTACACATACTTAGCATACATTAAAATACATTAAAAATAATGTAGAAAATAGCAAGTCATTAATTCATGAAGTGCAACTCTATTTGTACCAAGTACAATATTCAAAGTTTAAAATGTTTAGAGATATAAACATGTGTATTAAAAGTGACAAACAGCAAGAAAATTATAAACTTATATTTAGAATGGCAGTTGTTTTGGAATGGACAGGATTAAGGTATAGGTATTGTTTTATATTCTAGGTGCAGTGGGATTTTAAAAAGTAAATTTTTTGTACGTTATATCCTTTTGATCATATTTTATAGGCACTAAAAGTAGATACAGAAAATCTCATTGCAAAAAGCTTCTTTGCTCATTAATTCAAGTGAACCATACCCCACACTTTAGGCAGGCACTCATCCACTGAGCCACGTCCTCAGCCCTTTTCTCGCATTTCAGCAGCTTTGAATGAGTACCACTTCATCAAGAGCATCTGAAATCACGGTTGAAAAGTGGCAGTTACTATGAACTTTTCCATGTCATGTGTGAAGGTGGTCACTCACAGAATGGGAGGGCTCTGGCCAGCCCAAGATGGCAGCGAGCCTCAAGCAATCCCGGGGGAACAGGTTTCCGTCCCAGGCCGCCAGCGCAGTGCCTTGCAGCCAGCTGTGCATGCATCTCACGATTCCTTCTCCTCTCACAGGGACTGTGATGAAACCAAGTGAACAGTTTTGAAGGTTGTGCAACATCACTTTCCAGGGACATCTAAGTGTTCGTGTGGGAGTCTGGGGAGAACGCAGGGATTTAACCATTTTAGATTTTGGATGAATCAGGAAGCTAGACTTCTCTTGTGTCTCCCTAAGGTGTAGTGATGTGAAACGGTGGCACAGCCAACTGGACAGGTTTCCACTAGGTCTCTGAAAGTTAGAGTTGGTGCAAAAACGACACTGTCTCCTGTTCTACTCCTTGGCCCTCAAAATGTGGCCTTTTCTAGATTCCAACCTTGCTTGAAACTTCACTTTATATTTAAAAAGCCAGTGAGTAATACTGCCAGGAATCAGTGGCTGTCCCTCTCAACCCTTCTGCTGTGACATGTCTGTGTGGCCCTGCTTTGCTTCATGGTTGCCAAGGAAACTTTCAGCATTGCTTCTGGTTAGAGCTGTCTCTCTGGTGCTGATGAGCTGGGTTTGTGGGCTGCAGGATGTCTGGGTGAAAGCGCTGCTCTGGATCTCCCGTGGGCAGTAGAAAGAAGCCTGTGGCCTGGGGCTGGGGCTCAGAGCTCTGTGTGTGTTTTGGTACCAGATGTGAGGTTTCCTTGGGAAGAGGAGTGCTGTCCTCCGGCCATTCCAATTGGGCTGACTCTGGTGAGTCCTAGGTTCTAGTATTGAAAATGTCCAGGCAGTGTGGGAGCTAAGGGAGGTTACCAGGGAGCCAAGCACAAGAGGAAGGCCTACTGCCGACTGACGACAAAGGGACAGCTGCTGTGTGTGTGCCTGTTGCCCTGCTGAGGGACTCTGCTACTTCCATGAGTCTCACTTGATTGTCCCCGCCTGTCATGGCTGTGACGGGGAAGCAGACAGGCCAGGAGATGATACATCTGGACCTGGCCTACAAGGGCTCCTCGGTGGGTGTGTGTGTGGGGGTGCTTGTGCACTTTTGTCAGGGTATTGTCTTTCACCCTTTTAAAGAAAATTGTAGGAGTGGCCTGTGAATTGCAGGACAGTTTGCATTGTGTACTTCCTTCCTCTACTAAATGCTAATTAATAGTGTGGGTATCAAGTCATCAGCCTGGCCAAGAACTACTCCCACTTATTTTCAATGTCTCCTATGGACGGTACCCCCTTTCTACTTGGGTTTCTGAGCCACTGGAAGCTGTATGTGCTCCCACTGACTTCAAAACCAGCAAGTCCTTCGTGCAGTTCTATCATTAAGTACCAGTTTCATCAGGTGATCACGTGGTTTCCCAAGCCAGCTCTGCAGGCCCGCAAGGTCATGCCAGCAGCAGGCAGCTTCACGAGGTAGTGAACAGCAGTTTCACACTGCAGGTCCATTTTTAGGCATTTAGCTTCTGCAAAACCCATCAATCTAAGGGTGATGAATCCAAAGACTTACTCAAGGAAATAGGTGCCTTGGAACCTAGGCTGACTTCCACCTTTGTCTCATTTTAAGAAAGCAAGCTAGCTTTTTGAGCTTCGGTTAAAACTTACCCATATAGGTAAAAATGGAAAACTGTCATATTTTTGTTTCTAAGGTCCCTTCTGGATCTGATGCATATTTGCATATGAAAATGGAACAGTGTATCTAAGATCAATGACTTGCAGAAAAGAAACAGTTTTCAGAGGAAAAAAAATTAACACAGGACAAATAATTCTTACAACTCAAGTTTTAGGGAAACATTTTATAATTTATATATAAAATCTCGTAAGAAACCATGTAAAATGACAGAAATATACATTGAGTCAAAAAAAGAAAAACAAACCACAAACAAAATACCCACACACACTGGATGTATATTTTAATTATAAAACAATAATATGAACAAAACACTGTAAAATAATCTCAATTATTTGGCAACTCATCACATCATCACAAGAGACAAATTTGACCTTATGAAAAGTCTAATTTTATGAAAAACTCAAGTTGGACAGTTTGTTCATATGAGTTAAAACATGTTTAAAAAAGAACCTGGCAATAAAACCAGCTTCTCTCCTGAAATAATCGTGTATAAAAACAACATAAAATCCTGAAGCTGAGTAGGGAGGGGTGGCCTGTCAATGTACTTCCCTTCGCTGAGGAAACAAGGGTGGGAAGAATCCTGGAGGAAGCCCGGAAAGCACAGATGGGGCTGAATGCAGGTGACAGAGGTCCCGCTGCAGGGATGGGGTGACTTTACCAGAACTGGAATCTCTTAAGTCACAGGGGCTGATGGCAAAGTCACAGAAGCAAGTATAGTTTAGAAGTTACATTCTTAAGAAGCAGTCACGACTGAACAGAAAAGCAATGGAGACCCTTTCCTTAGCTACACTACTGTACTCGGATACATGCGAGAGTTTCTGTATTTCCTGCTGGGTCATATTCAGATAGTTACAGGGCAGGCAGAGTCCTACAAAAAGTTTCTACTAATGACTGCATAGCATTTAAAACCCTTTTTATTAAAAAAAATAATAAAATAAAATAAACAGATATATAGTAAAGTTCACAGATAAGTTTTCTCTGTAAAATAAATAAAGTGTTCATTGATTAGCATCATACATGGAGTAAAATACAACCTATTTTTACATGTTTATATACTATACACAGATCACCAGTCAGCAGCCTGGTGTCTGACGGGCCACAAGGATTCCCTTTAGTGATGTGTCACATTGGGAAATCCCAATTTTGAATGTTAAAATATACAACTACTTTGTTTTGAGTTCAGATACAAAGTAAACTTATTTTCCTTTATCTGAAATAAATGTACATAATATCTTCTATGAACAATAGTTTATAAAGCTGTTTAAAACATAATAAAGAAAAGCTTGCACCTAGGAACTTACAGCACATGCATATCCTTTTCTTGGTTAAAAAGAAAAAAAAAAAAAGCGTATGGCCTGTGAGGCTCCTCCCTTTCCTCTCCTCTGTGGTCCTCAGGATGCACGGACAGGGGCGGCCGGGATTACCGCTTTGTCTTCTTCACAGGGGCTTCCTCTACTCTCTGTTGGCCTCGGGTCCGGGCCCCAGGAGGGCTCACCTCCCTCTTGCGCTTGGCGGGAGGGGAGAGCTGTGTTTTTGATCTGCATCAAACAGAAGTCAGACAATGATGAGAGTTAACAGCAGCCGCTTCCAATACTTTTTAAAAAATGCGACGGATTGTATTCAACGGCTAAGGGAAAATCCCAATAACATTTATATGTGAGGAGATAGAGATGGCTGGTTATTGCTGACAACGTCACCTACTCAGGGACCTGGGAAAGCGTGGAAGGCTTAATTCTGTTTCTAGCTCTGACTGCTGTTGCTGACAGTGCTCAAATCAGCTTTCCACTTGGCCTGTATTCCATCTACAAAACAAACACCTGAACTGCTAGCGCTAGCCGTACACACTGCCCCGCACAAAACAGCCAGCAGAACACAGGGCTGCGGCCAAGGTTCTGAGCAACCACAAAACCAGGTTTTATGTGCACTATCAACAACACTGAGGACTGCTGAGTGGCAGCAGGGCGCTCGAACCAACCATTAGCACCAGGGGATCCCCGTTTTTTAGTCAGCCACCAGATCTGTCAGGAAACTCGGATAATCACGTTATATTCAGGAAGTCCACACTGGCTCTGAAGTTTTAGGATGAATTCATCCAGAACACAGGACACAAACCTTTTTTTTTTTTGAGACAGGGTCTCACTTTTTTAGTTCAGGCCGGCCCTGAGCTCAGTATGTAGCCTAGGCAAACCTCAAACTCAGCAATCTTCCCTGTAATCCTGCTGGGATTACAGGCTTGAGCCACCATGCCCAGAACTGTCATATGTGGTACTTACTGATGGCTGGTGGGCATGAGTCACCAAGCCTAGTATTGTTGTATGTGGTTACCAGGGATTGAACCAGGGACCCTGCGCTTCCTAGGCAGGCTCGGGAACCACTGAGCTAAATCTCTGGCCCACAAACATTCTACTTTTATATCATTCTGAATTACAGCTCTGCCAAAGAATTAGCATTCCCCAAAAAAGATTTCTTACATCTTCATGCTTTGGTGTGTGATATACTATTTTAAAAATCCTATGAAAAAACGAAAATGATCCTAAACTACTACTGATCATACTCTCTGCCCTTTAGTGTTACTGCAGACCACAGCCAAGGAGCACAGAGCTAAAACCCTAACCCTCTTCTATCTGGACACAAGCTAAGGTTCCTGGACTGGCCTTGAACTTGTGACCTATCTGCCTCAGCCTGCAGAGTAGCTGGGATTACAGGGTGCACTAGCACCCCGACCAGCTCCAAATTCCTTACTGGTAAACTCCAGTTCAAGGTGGCTCCTCGAGGAAGCCTTACATATCACAGCAATCTGTGCCCTCCTGAGAGGAGGAATTATTTGCACTTGGAATTATTCCCATGATGTAGGGCAGTCAGTTCTTTAACAGAACACAGTCAAAAGTACCATCACTAGCACACCTGTCTCAGGTACTGTGGCAGGACTGTGAGTACCAGATACTGCATACTGCAAGACACACTCACTGCCAGCTCCTGTCACACAAGTATAAAATTCCAAAGCACATCTTTCCTATCAGATGTTTCTCCAGGACAGCTGCTGACACTTACTTTCCTAACACCAGTGGCCACTTCAATGTTCAACACATGGTAACAAGTAGGAAATGTATTATCAAGGAACAAAAAGACTTAGAAAAACACAGCTGCTATGCAGGGAAAGATGGCACAAATGGTGCGGCTCTGGTCTAGTGGAACCCATACATATGTTGGGGATGGCTAACAAGTGCTTGTTCTCTAGATTTACCTAAAAATGCCTCAAGCATACCCTTCTTTAGGGCAGAGTAGTACTCCACTGTGAATAAATACCATAATTTTAAGTGGACTAAATCAAACACACAAACAAGTTCCATATTGTTTCTCCTGTGTGAGAAACTCAAAGGACAAACAAGGAGCAAAATGATGAGCAAATAATTAAAAGCAGGATAAACTTGTTTAAATGGGAAGGAGAACAAGGGAGAGGAAAGGGGAAAGGGAAGAAAGGGAAAGGGATTTAAAAAAGGGAGAATGGAAGAATGAAAGCTTTTGTAAATGGGGAGGAGAAGAAGGATTGAAGGGCGGGGAAGAGAATAGGGAAAAAAGGATTAAAATACACTATGTACAGGTACAAATTCCCCAGGATGAATGTGGTCATTATGTATGGCAAATATGTAGTTAAATAAAAGTAGTGCTTATTAATGAACCATTCCAACTGTATGTGGAAGCCCCAGATACTTGCTTACTGTGGAGATGCTGGCACCAGTGGCTACTCTGTGTAACTTTAAAGGAATCACAAACAGATTGTTTTTAAGTCTTTATGTAAATGTAACATACTCTTAATTTTTTTGTACTACTGGGACTTGAACTCACACTGAACTGAATTTTAGTCCTTTTTCTTCTGAGACAGGGTTTTGTAACATTGCCATGGTGACCTCCAACTTATAAGCCCTCCTTCCTCTGCTTCTTGAGTAGCTGGGAATACAGACCTCTGCTACCATGCGTGGCTTATGAGGGTGATCCTTTTATATCATACTGACAGGTATTCAGATAGAAACTTTTGAAGTGAATACTCCTGAACTTTTGCATCCATACTGGATAATATAGAAGATTATGCTAAAATTAACCAACCAAATCACATTAATATAAAGCATTCCTGCTTTGGGATAACCCACAGGATGTGACTAGAGAGCCATGCATCACTTCTTGAAATGTGCTGTGGAAAAGAATGCTGGTGGGGTCAGTGGAATGACATGGGCTGGTGGTCAAGGGAGGACAGTGCAGTGGGCATATCCAGGCTTCTTTCCTTTAGATTCTGCCCAGGTTTCATGATCTTTTTTTTTTTTTTTTGAGCCAGGGTCTCACTTTGTAGTTCAAGATGGCCCCGAGCTATGTAGTGCAGGATAGCCTTGAACTCACAGCAATCCTCCCACCTTTGCCTCCTGAATGCTGGGATTATAGGCATGAGCCATTACGCCTAGCATTGTGGTATGTGGTACTGGGGACTGAACTCGGGACTTGCACTTGCCAGGCAGACACCGGAACCAATGAGCTAAATCTCTGGCCCAGGCTTCAGTATCTTAATGTGCATTGTGATGAAGAGAGGACAGAGAATCCCTGGCTTTCCCAATTTGTTTGTTCTTCTTCCCCAGAGGCTTCTGGCCCTACTAGTGCTCCAGAGAATAAACTTTGGGAAACATTTGGAATTACTGCTTACATCAATATAAAAATGGCCAAACTTGGGGGATTTCCTATCAATGATGTAAGTGATGACAGTGACGTGACAGTCTGTGTGCCCAATCCCCTGCTCCCTGAGGTTAAACTTGCTGGGCTGAGCAAGAAGGTCTAGACTCACAGAGTGCAGCACAATTTTGAGACAGGAACATTAAAAAAAAAAAAAACTGTGAAAGAATTGATGGGTTTCACTAAACATGCATTTGAAACCTGCAAAGACTCTGCAGCAATCTCTAAAATAACTGAACACAGAGAGTGGGCTCCCTGAGAAGACGCAGCCTGGCGAGGGCTGAGAGCACACGTGCTCTGCTCAAGGAAAATGAACACAAAGAGCTTCCTGCGGGATGCGAGCTGTGTGGTATCAGGAGGAGCCTACAAAGCCTGGGGCTGCTTGCAGCAGAGAAGCTGGTGCAGCCTTACAACAGCTGCAGGTCACCCATTACCTCTGCGCCTCGGATCTGGTGCTGGATCGTGTGGTGGCTCCCAAGGGCTCCTCCTCTTCCTCTTCTTCCTCTTCCTCATCAGACTCCTGATCTTTCTTGTCTTCAGCTGATTCAGAAACTGACTTCTGGCGTTTTCTTTCTGGCTCTGAGGATTCTGTTCAGACAGAACAGTAACACCTGGAATGTATAATTCCCAAGGACACTTCCAAAGGAGAGTCACGGAGCTCAGAACTTAGGATATTAGGGACTTGGAGGCAGTAGAAGTGGTTTTCCACTTCCTTTTAGTTTCAGCACTTGCAGTTCACAACTGTTTAACTTAATCTCAAACACATTTGGGATAGTTTACTTATGTAGTTCACAGCCAACATTGATGAAAAATTCACATGTACTCAGAAAAGCATCTGGAATGTAGCATTTCTGACACAGGATTAGAGCTATTTCATGCATATTTGTGTAATATTAATACTAGCTATATCTCACAGGATTTCTTCTCACCCAAAGAAAAACATAAAAAAAGAGTGACTTTGAAACAAGAAGACTCTGTGACTGAGAATATGCTAAGGATATACCAGCATCATCTGACAGGGTGAGTGACCGTTTGGGCTTTCTTCCTCTTCGACGTGCACTGGCTATTGCTTTTTCTTCACTTTCATCCTAGAAGCAAAGTTGAGTATGGTCAACTAAGCACTTACTAAGTTTACTTCTAAAGGATGTATTTTAATAAAAAAACTAATACTTACATTGCTTGTACTTCTTTCTTGTAGGTTAGCTGTTTCTTTATTGGACTCATCTTTAAAAAAAGGAAATTTCTATATTAATACTTATCACTATAACATTAGATTCAATAGTTTGGCTTATTATCTGTTAAGGCACTAGTGCTAATTAATATTTTGATATATAATTTTTCACTATCTTGCATTAAGGCAAGTGAAGACAAAATTAAAACACCTAGCAGGGAGGATTATCAGGAAGCTAGGAGACTGAAGTTTTCATTTCAGATTTTGACAGGTAAGCCACGTGGTCTGGGTAATTATTTAAAATTCCTGAGCCTCAGTATCTTCATTTATAAGATACAGTTGAGTTAGATGAGCTTTTTGGTTTATTTCAGCTCAAATGGTTGCAACCCAGAAAAGAAAGAGGCAAAGAGGGTGTGTAGGGGTCCTCAAAATGCAGTAGGAGTTTCAGGTCATGATGACCCACCAGGCTAAGTATCCCTTACCTAAAATGCTTGGGATGGGTGGGGGGGATCTTCTTTTTTTGTAATTTTGAATATTTGCACATATATGAGGTATCTTGAGAACAGAACCTAAGTCTAAATGTGAAACACATTTATATTTCATATATACTTTACGAACATAGGCTGAGGCAATTTTACGCAATTTTTAAGTGCACCTGTGTTTGGATGTAGATGAAGGCCCACAGTGAGACATGATGTGGAATTTTCTACTTGTGATGTCATGTTGGTACTTGAAAACTTGTGCTTTTTGGAGCATTTCAGACTTAGGATTAAGGTCACTTGATCTATGCTTTCTTTAAATTTCATTGCAATTGTTTAAGTATTATACTTTGGAAAAATCAGACGTTAATAATTTGATTTCTACACTTTGCTCAGACTCACACAAATGATACACCAAAGTGACAGTTAAATTCTTTTGACTACCAATGTATCATGGCAATTAAATACATGTTATAGGCCAGTTTACAGATAATATATTACTTTTCATTATACATTTGTTTTCTATAGAGGCCCTGCTTAGGCTTCTTATCATTATCCAGATTCAGAAACATACTGTCAAATAACCCCATAACATAATCACAGCACTTACACTGCAATCTGTAAAATGGCACATGAAGTATGAAGATTTTCTTGTATGGACTTAAGATATTTTAAAAGTCTTAATAAAAACCAAACATAAGTAAAATCCTCCCTCCTTTAAAAAATAAACATTTATCAAGAGATAAGAAAAATGGAAGTACAATTAGAAGTTCCCACAGTTAAATGTGGAAGAAATTTTATACAGATATTACATATACATTTGCTTTATCTTGCTGATAGATGATGCACTTTCCTAAGTTGACTCTGTTATGTATTTGATGAAACAGCTGTCACATTCGTCTTTTTTGGTTTGTTCTGTAGTGCGGGTTAAACCCAGAGGCATTTTACCACTGAGTTCCATCCCCATCCCTTTTAGGGACTAAATTTCCTGGCTGATCTTGAATTTGTGATCCTTCTGCCACAGTATTTTGAGTAGCTCAGATGGCAGGTGTGCACCACTGTGCCTCACTTCCTGTTTGCTTTAGTCACGTCTTTAAAGCTCAAATATTGCACTTTTTTTTTTTTGAGACAGGGTCTCGCTTTGTAGTTGAGGCTGGCACTAAGCTCACTATGTAGCCCAGGCAAGCTGCTGAGAACTCAGCAATCCTCCTGCCTCTGCCTCCAGAGTGCTGGGATTACAAGCGTGAGCCACCACGCCCCCCGGCAGTGTGGTATGTCATATTGACTGTTGGTGGGCGTGAGTCTCCACGCCCAGCATTGTATGTGGTTATCAGGGATTGAACTCAGGACCGCAAAGCGCTTGTGAGGCAGGCGCCGGAACCACTGAGCTAACCCTCCGGCCCAAATATTGCTTTTTTTAAAAATTGGTACATGTGTTCTAGAATGCATGATTGATATTGTGAAACAGTAAATTTCAAAGGGAAATGGGATTTTGGGGTAAATAATGAGGAAAGAAAAAAAATTGATGCTTAAAAAAAAAGGAAACAAAGCTCTTGTTTTTACATTAAAAACTTCAACCATGAAACTAAATACACACACACACATCTGGAAGCTGCCTGCAATGAAGATGTAAGGAATAAGCCCATCACCCTGCCACCCAGAGCTAATCCTTACCAACACTTTGGAATATTTTTTTCTGCTTGGAATGATGGCAAAATATCTGAAATGATTTCATCTCTTGAGTTCTGGACTCAAGGTGAGCGAGCCAGTTGCATATCTGCTTTCAAATTTGTTCTCCTCTAACTTCGAGGACACATTTTCTGGAGCTGAATCTGTGTATTCTTGAAACAGTGCCCAGTACCACAGCAACCTACTTCTTTCTTAAGATGCTTTGGACATACAGTGCAAATTAATTCCATGGAAAGAGTGTTTTCACTATTTTGGGTTTATTAGCCTTACTGCCCTCCATGAAGGTTTCCTAGGCCTCTTAAACCAAGATAATTTCAGCTTACAGCAAATGATGGATAAGTCAGTCATGGCTGTAAGGACAACTTTTTACCAAGGAGCCCACTCATCACTGAGAAACAGAATGAAAGTTAAAAATCTTCCCCACAGCCAGCCTCCCTGGCAAACTTAAGGACAAAAAAATTACAAAGTCAGCTGGGGAATTCCTTGTGTGAACTCAAAGAACACCCCATTCCCCAGATCATACAAGAGACATGTTCTAGGTACATACCTGCTTGTGTTACTTTCAGTTTGGTGCTAGTTGGAGATTGCTCTGCCTAGTTTCAAACCAATAAAACACTGAAATAAGTTTCTCATTATCACACAGAAAGGTTAACTATCTATTAGACCTCTATGTATTAGCAGACAGAAGGTCTGAACTTATTTCTGTAGCTGGCCAATTACCTTCAGCAAATACAGATGCCTAATGCTTCTGAACACATGGTCTTTGCCACAGGCCTTGCTCCCAGCTGCGACACTGAGGAGGAACATGGAGGACAATGACATGTGGCTGAGAACACTGACTTCCTAGCTCAGGAAACCAGCTCACATGCTGGCCGGTAAGCTTATGTGTGGCTCTCTGGTTTGGTGTCTTATAATAATTCCATGACAGTGATTCTGTAGGTGTCTTTATACCACTTTATAACCAAGGAAATCGAGTCTCAAATAACTGGCCCCGAGTCACAGTTCTGAAAGTAAGTAGTAAAGCTGATGTCCAGTCAGTGGACAATTGTCTGTCCATATTATACCAGAGGCAATGACATATAGGCAATGAAATCTTGACCCAGTCATTTTTTGGGTATATACTTTAGAGCCAATGATAAAGAATGTCAAAAAAAGCTGAAGCAAAGCAAAGGATTCTCCTTTACTGTAAGAGTACGCATTTTACTACAAAAATAGTATCACAAAGAATAGTAAGATGCTAAGATACTTCAGAAGTCTCCATAAAAAGCCACTATCTCTTCAAAATCATATAAGAGCATATTTCTGTATTTTAATCAAGAATAACTATAATAAAGTAAGTTTCTAGATATTTATTGTTTATATAAAGATATTACTGATCACAATATTATTTGAATAGCTCTCCTGCGATTCAGTGAAGAAAATCTTGAAAGCTGCTCAAATACTTAAAGTACCTCAAATACTAGATATTACAGTACTATTTCCTTTCTGGGTCAAGAGCAAGTATTTGAAGGGTTCCTTCTTATCTTTTGCAATTACTTACAATGTCAGTGTCTGTTTTGGAATCTTCTTCTAAAAAAAATAAAATAAAATAAATTAAGCAATAAAGTTACTTATGAAATCATTTTAAAAATTTCTAGTACATGAACTGAAAACACATCAAACACCTACTTGCTTTTATTGCTGTTTCCACAGGATATTTACGAGGTCTTCCTCTTTTCCTTTTAATAATTACTGGCTGATCTTCCTATAAGGTAAATGAAAAATAAAATATTACAGAATAATTTTGTCCTCTATTATAGTTTGTTTTCTCAAAATGAGACTTACAGTTCCCTCCTAAGAGGGCTCACTTCCTAGCTTTGTCACTTGAGAAATAAGTGATTTTGGGTGTGGTGTTTTCTTTCCTCCTTTGCTGTCGTTCCTGCCCCTGATAAATATTGGTAACTTCTACAGGGACACAGCCAGCAGTGAGGATTGTAAGCAGACAAAGCAATGGAAGGGAGTACTCCATGAATGTTATTTCTTACTTCTGTAAGAACTATGCATGTCCATTTAAGATGAGATTTAGTTCAAGTTATTTGTGATCAAATGTTATTTTATATACAAAATAAAGGGTTCCACTGAGTCTCATACAGAAATATAAAAAACCATAAAGAACCATTAAAACCTTCACAAACTCTGCAATGGTTGTTCCTGGATTCAGGAGGCCCTGTTTCAGGCCACTTCCATTCCCTGCCCTGTGGGCTCCCTGCAAATGCCAATAGCCCTGGAGCTGGCAGGTCTGCCCACAGCGTCCCTGGAGCCCCTGGCCCTGCCTTACGAAACTGGGTCTCCCTGGGGTCCCCTGCTGCTGCTCCCACAACCTTCTGGCAGGACTCACGACCCAGGCAGCCTCCTGGCTCTTCCCGTCCTGATAGCTGCCTGGCAGTGCTCAGGTGCAGGGCCAGGAATCTGACACTACCACTGGCATAGTGTTGGCCACCCATATGTGATTATGACATAAGTAGGTCTCACAGAAAGGTTTTGAGGAAACACAGTGAACAAAATTAATCGTAACGACACTGATAAAATGCACTGCTGAAGTGGTGTCCCATTCCACTTAAAAAAGCTTTCAGTACTCAAACAATTCTGAGTAAAAAGGATGGAGAATAGCTCTCACCTCCTGTGACTTGAAGGTGTCATCCTCATTCTGTTCCACCTTTGTGCCAGTAGCCTCACTGCCGCTGAAGTCATCTGCAGAGAAGGCAGAGCTCAGTGGACCCTAGTGACTGTGGCCAGGCTTCACACACACACATACAGCACTTCACTGACACACTTCTACCATCCAATTCAGCAAGCCCGAGTTTGGTTAAGTGAGAAGCACACTTGAGGTAGAGCAAGGTCCAAATTAAAAACCACAGCCAAACCTTCTGCATTTCATACAAAGATCAAACAAGCAAAACAGATGCTTCAGTTGGCAAAGCTCAGAGGGAGAGATGCTGACTGCTTTGAAGATTTAGTCTCTTCGTTTATCTAAGGAGATGTTTTACTCACCTTTGTCTTCCACGGCCCTTGAAACAGGGCTGTATGTCTTAGGATTCATCTTAGACAATTCTTCCAAATCTCCAGAGTTCCCATCCTATGAAGAAGTTGAACAAGAGAGGTGTTTTCTTTTAACTTAAGCCTGCCTCCATTTACCCCCTGCAAAGTTTTCCTTTCTATTTCAAAAACAATTTCTCAGTAGTCTTTCAGAATAAGCTGTTGGAAAATAGTTTTTAAAAAGTATCTATTCTTGCTGCTCAAGAGTCTATGGAAAAAAATCCTGAAGACAGAAAAGCCTGAAATCAGGTTAAACTATAAAATGGCATGGCCACAGTGGTTTCTCCTGCATAATGGAAATTAGTCTTTCCCTCCCTCATCCTGGACTTCTAAGACCAAAGGATGAATGTGTAGAAACTGGCAACACATACTTCTCTCCGTGCAGTAGTGGACAGGAGTGACTGGCAGAAAGGGATAAACTAGAAAGTGCCAAGACTTCTGGTGTCCACATGAACTCACATGGAGCAGTGATCCTGCACAGCTAAATCATCTACCCCGAGTAACAAAATGGTTTTGAGCATTAAATACTGAAATGTTTCTGCTATACACTAACACAGTACGTTAACTATATAAATTAAGATGAGACAAAGATACATTAAAAAACTGAGTTGTATGTTTGTTTCTAAATGGTCCATTATAAATAAATGGAAATCGTTCTAGTATGTTTAAATTATTTAAATTACTTCTTTTATAGTCTTTCAGGGTTAGGTCTCAGAAAGAACATCCACGAAGAGTTATTTATTAAAATACAAGGATATCTGGGCCAAGAATAAGAGGGCACAAAGAGAAATAAAAATCTGTGAGCTGTCCGCTTGTGCCCTGAGACAAAAATAAGATCATGAGGCAAGGCAACAGGGTGAGGCTGGCCCTGCATGTATCTACATTTTAGGAGTGGGACATGAGCTAGGAAGAAGGTACAGTATTAATATTTCATAGCAATGTGTATCACTGGATATCATCATTTTGGTGCAGGTATACCTGGGAAGAAAGCACATTATATTTTTGAATACAGCATCTATGAACCTCAAGAAATCAACGATACTACTGAACAAAAACCTAGGCAACAATTACATCTAAACTGTGACCTAACAATCTCCCACTTTAAGAATTATGATGTACATTTTGGTGGGGAGTGCTAAAAACACACATTTTTCATAATAAAAGATGTTTTACTGTTTGCAACCAAAAGTAAGAGATACTAGACTGAAAAAACTGTTGTAAGTATTCACATGGACGCAATTAGGCCAACCCAGAGCTCAATATGTAGGAAAGTACCTTTGTGTCTTGAGGCTCCACTTCAGAGCATCGTCTCTGTGCTGTTTCTATTCTGGGATCCAGGACATCTGGATTATCATCTGTAAATCAATTTGGACAGAATCACAAAACAATAAAAGCTAAATGAAAAATGAAACACACTGTTCTATTTTAAGACAGTTTGAGGCTTTTTTAGGCCTGCAATAAAATAAAGTTAAAGTTATTTTAAAAGTATTTAAAATGTGGTATGATTTGTGCACCAAACATGGGCCTTTGGCTCTGGTAAAGTAAATACAATAAAGTGAAATATATATAAGTAAATACATAGATACGTATTGTCAAAAAAAAAAATCCCCAAATGCTAATATGGCACCAAAAGGGTGTGGGGCTGGAGATACAGAGGCCCAGAGACACTTCCTGAATGAGCTTGCAGTTGAGGAGGCAGTTAGTGATTGAGACTGTGGGCTCTGGAATCAGATTTGCTTGGAGGAAGTAAAGTCATAATTGCCCAGAACTTTAATTTCTTTATTTATGAAATGGTGATGATACCTAACTCATGGGATTATTGTAAAGATAAATGGGGAATGTATATAAAATATCATGGCAGCACCTGAATAGAACACAAACTCAATAAATTATTATAAAGTAATCTTATGCTCCTAACTAAAAAGAGAAAAGTATTTAACAACCTATTCTTTATTATATACTCACTCATAACAAGTATTGATTTAATTTCTACTTTGTGTCAGGTAGAAAGGACTCTATACTGTTCAATAGTGGTGGTTATTGAAATTTAAAATTATAAACAATTAAAAATTTTATTGTCATTCACACTGAAATGCTCAACTGAAATACCCAGTTCATCTTCTGAGGAAGGGTAATGCTTCTTTCCCTTTCTTTTAGGGATGTGCCTTTCTTCCTCTTCAACCTGGAATTAAGAATGACCATGTCAAGGGCAACAGACTCTAGACCAAGTCAACTGAAAGGAAGCATACAACATATAAGAGTAAAACTCTTTGGAATAAACTGCTATATAAATAAAAACACCTCAAATAACATTTTTGACACCCAGACTTAGATCAGACTAATTTTCTAAACATGAATCTTTTTTTTGGATTTGAATGAAAATCTTTAAAAACTCCAAATCAATTTCTGGTTACATACTGCATTTCACCAATTCTAAAACATAAGCTTAAAAAAATTTTTTTTTTATTGGCCCTGAAGTCAAGTTATGCCTTACATTGAGGGTATAATTAGTAGTGTTTTTTTGATCTTTTAGTGGCTCACTAAAAATGGGGTTCTTACAGTTGATGAAAAAGTAGTAAATGAAAAATACATTCTGATCATATAATATGGATATTTCCAAATAATCCTGGGGCCTGTCAAATTACCAAAGTATTAACCTGTATAAGCATTTAATATTCAACTTATACAAAGTAAAGCCTTTCTAACATTTCTCTTTGTGTTCAGTTGAAAATACTACCTATTAAACATGAAATGCTTGAGCATATTATGAAAACATACCTCTTCTGGATTTGCTTCAACATTGTAAACTCTTGTGGTTTCTGTGTTGTCTTTGTCACTGGATATCTCTGAGTAGTAAATTTTAAAAAGGAAAAAAATGTCTTAAGTTCTTTAAAATATTTTTTTATTATGAGTTCTTTAGGTGTGTGTGAGACAGCAGATGTAGTAGTTTCACTAAGCACCAGTTATGAATGAGGAACTGCAGCAGACAGTTAACAAATGATTTTGGATGAAATCCTCCCAACAAACTGTTAGGTCTGTTCTGGTTTTTGCTATTTGCAGTAAATAAGTTTCAATGTGGGAAATAACATGTCCAGGACTACATACTGGATTTTACACTTAGACTTCAAAGCCTTTCCCTTGAGTTTGTGTAGCTTCCAGTATTAGGAAATGTCTGAGGAAATAAAAAGATACTGTTTTACAGTCATCAGATTAGCAAATATTCAGAAGACTAATACTATCAAGTGTAGGAGAAGATGTAGAGCAACAATTGCCACTTTGAGACAACTGGTTACATCTGGGCTTCAACACTGGAGCACTGCCTGTGACTGAGCAATTCCACTTCAAAGGTACAGCTACACTGTACATGTTCTGGGAAACAGGTACAGGAGCATGTAAAGAAGCACTATTTGTAATTTGAGAAAGTTGTAAAATACCTAAATAGCTGCCAAAAAAATGAAGGAAAACATAACTGGTATATTTATGCAATGGAATGCAAACCAGCAATCACTATTATCATTTTATAGTGCTGGAATCAAACCCAAGGCCTCACGCATGGTGGACCTACCATAAGTCACATCCTCTGCCGCAAACTTGCAAAAGAGCTCTACAGACCAACAGGAAAAAAAAAAATCTAAGAATACTTCAAGTGAGCAAATACAGTGGAGATTATTTATATAATGTACTATGCACTTAAGGCACTATATGCCACATAGTATTTATGAACCTAGAAATTATATTAAATGCAGAATGCTTTTTAGAGTGAGGTAAAAGGGAAAGATTGGGGAGGGGTATTAAGGAATCTGACTATATTTGCAACTTTTTTTGTGTCAATCAAACATGCTAAACTTTAAAATGATTTAATTAGGCAAGCGGTACATGAGTTTATAATTACCACTATTTTACTTTTGCTTTAAACATGCTATGTTATAAAATTTATGTGTGAGGAATAGACTCTCTTTTCTGCCTGCTTGGAATAGAGAAGCAACAAAATCATTATGACTCAGCAAAATCCCATATGCTGGCTGGAGTTGGTGATATATACAGGTTGGGCACAATGAGATCTCAGTCCTGGGAGAAGACCCACAAAAGGTGATAACCCTGGGCCAGAGGGTTAGCTCAGTGGTTCCGGCGCCTGCCTCGCAAGCACAAGGTCCTGAGTTTGATCCCCAGTAACCACATACAATGCTGGGCATGGAGACTCACGCCCACTAGCAATCAATACCACATATCACAGTGCCGGGCGTGGTGGCTCACGCCTGTAATCCCAGCACTCGGGAGGCAGAGGCAGGAAGATTGCTGAGTTCCAGGCTTGCCTGGGCTACATAGTGAGCTCAGAGCCAGCCTGAACTACAAAGCGAGACCCTGTCTCAAAAAAAAAAAAAAAGGTGATGACCCTGATATACTACCATATTGAACCCACCTGTCAGAAAATAACAAATGTTGAGTATTAGCACAGAATTTCTAGACTTTAACGGTACAAACCACAGGGAACCATACATTTTGTACTCAATGTGCGACTGAATCCACTGTGAGATTCCTGGTGAAATTCTAGTAGTTATTTCATGCAAGATGCCGCTTCTCAGCTATACCACCTTCAACAAGTCATTTATCTCTAGAAACCTTGGTTTCTTGAACTACACTTAGGAAGTTTTATACTTGCTACACTAGATTATATTAGGTTATTTAGGTGAGAAATATGTAAGGCAATTAATGCAGAGTTCAACTCTCAAAATTGGTAACTGTAGTTAATATTAAAATTACTACTAAGAAATTCATTGACTTACCTTTATTATTACACGATGTGTTATGAACTTCTTCATTTGTTCGTGAGCCTGAGTTCTCAACCTACATATATAATATACAAAGGGTTACTTACGGAACATCTCACAAAATACTTAAAGGTAGGAGGGGAGAGGGGAATTTACATAAACTGGCTGTCTGGCAATTCCAAGAGAAGTTTAGAATACAGGTTGTTCTCAACCGACCCAGAAATCATAAGTATAAAACACTGACTGCCCTTGTGAAAATATTTCAACCTAGTCCCTCAATGCTTACTCTCATCTTCAAAATGGTTTTTGCAAAAAAGTAAGAAATGAGGAAAATTTTCTGAATTTCCTTCTGATCCAGAGTTCTCCTGATTTCATTTTTTTCTTCAAAAACTCTTCAAGGGTTTTAACATAAGACTACTTGTCTGCCAAATCTTAAAAATCATATTCTTAAAATTTATTTTAAACTGAACTGAAGAGGAACATCTTGAAATATGCTACGGCACTCAAAGTTCCAACTACAAAATGTGCCTATTTGCAGTGGTGATGCAAGCGTGTGACAAGAGGGAACGCAGGCTCACTCACAACAAAGGTTTTAGCTCAATGGACTTCTGAGCAGCTGACTGAACCTTGCTAAGTGAGATTCTCTTCTTCCTTCTTTGCCAGCAGAGAACATAAACATGAGCTTCTAGCGATCAAACAGTGCTTCAGTGAGGTGAGGAAGGTAAGACAAAATAAAAGAAATTTACTTTTTCCAGCATGAAAAATATTATTACACCATATCTTGGAAAAAAAATATGTGTATGTGGTAATTATGGGTCAATGTCTTCAGACAAGTTTCCAAAAGCACAAGGTGAACTTAGTGAAAATTATGAACTTTATGAAACAATAAACTAACTTGCCTATAGCACGAGGGCGATTCAGATAGTAGAATCCAATTTTTTTTTTCCCTTTTTGAGACAGGGTCTCACTTTGTAGTTCAGGCTGGCTCTGAGCTCACTATGTAGTCCAGGCAAGCCTCGAACTCAGCAATCCTCCTG
>PVIC010012138.1:0-40218 GCA_004025085.1 Thryonomys swinderianus | reverse complement strand
CTTCCCCTCATCATATTCCCACACCAAGTTTCCTATAGAAATATTCCACTCTATAAAAGCTGTCCTACTTTCTAGAACTCATTTGCATCTACAGGTGTTCATGCCAAAGAGAAGATCCGGAAATTGTCTATCTGTGATCTATTGATTTCACTTATTAGTATATCCTCCAGATGTCTCCATTTGTACCTAAATGGATCGACCTTGTCATTTGTCGGCCTATTTCTATTAATATGGCTATAGGAAAATCTTCACCCTGCATTATATTCCTTCTACTGGACAGTGTCCCTCTAGAGAGGGCAATTTCCCCTCACCTGCCTGTCCTAGGGTGTCTCCTAGAGTCTCACCCTACCTCTAGTGAGGAAGTTCTTCAACGGACCTTTTCAGATAGTTGCTAGATGTTTACTAAAATCAAGAGCTGATGGATTTAAGCTCAAGCAAACTAAGCTTGCCTATGCCAAGTAGGATAAAAACTCCATAGGCTCAGAAGCAACGGACTATCAGGTGTGTCTGTGTCCCACATGGGGATCATGTGAGAGAGGGAGTCCACCAGGAGCTGACAAAGCAGCTCGAAGCTGCTGTGAGTGAGGAGGGCCAATAGCAAATCTAGAGCCAAGTGCTGGCTGGGAGAAGCCAAGTGAAGGGAAATGCTCATTACTCATATCATAAGCAGTGGAAAGCAAATCAGAAACAGAAGAATTCTCAGTCTAACTCAGATTTCGCTTGTATCATGAGCTGATTACATCATAATAACTTCTTTTCTCCAAAGCAGGGCTGCTGCCCTACTGAGCTGCAGGTGATTCTATTACATCATAGCCTAGATGAGGGATACTTCATCCAGGGAGGCTCAAAGGCTAACAGGTGCTCAGGAGAGTTCTTCACACACACACACACACACACACACACACACACACACACACACACACACACACCCTGTTGGGCCCCAGAGTGCCACATGAGTATGCAAAGGCAGCACCTCAAACAAAGCTTTCTTATCCTACGTCGTTCTTCTCTTGCATGGAGGAGTCAGAAACTAGCTAGCAAAGAACAGGGCTGAGCAGGAAAGAGAGGAAGGGAGAGACAAACTAGCAAAGAGAAAAGTCAATTCTGTTTCATTTTCATTTTAGTCTCTTAGCTTAAAGCTGAGCTGAAAAATTTTGACATTGAGTCAAGTTCTGGCTATTGGTTAACATATTGAAGTAAGTGTTAATTTCTGATTGGAGAGCTAATTTATTATCTGAAAGGATTATATGACAATAATGACTTAGAGATTAAAAAGAAAGTCACAGGCCCCCTGAGTGTCATGTAATGTGAATACATTTAAAATGACAGCTAAAATAATGCAAGAGCTGAGTTCTGATTACCAATGCAGTTGCACTTAGTGTGGTGATTACACTGTGATAACAACCCTATCCAAAGGCAGGGCTGATACCGTGCAGAATTGCTGGGAATGACATTCTCTGGGATTTACACGATGTGATATGATGTTACTTGTGCAGAAGGTTAGTTGGAAATGGAATTCTACAAGGATGGGCATACTTGGGAATAAGTCCAGCCATACCTAAAATTTGTTTAAATTGTAAGAAAGTTTGAAAAATTACTAAGTATAAGGTTCTCAGCTTACTCTTAATTCCCAACCATATGGCATTTATTCTCCAACAGAATAGAGGGTCAAACTCACCTTATCCTGCAATTCATTCTCTCTCTCTTTTTTTTTTTTTTGTGAAACAGTTTCCCATGTTCAGTGCCTATAGGTCTTAAAATGACTTCTAAGATCAACAGCACCATCACTGTGATCAATAATGCTATCAGTGCCTCATTGATTCTTGCTAAGTGAGTGTCAGGAACTAGTAGAATGAAATGCACCCTCCACACATCTAAATCCCATTCCCTTTGGTGCTAAACTCTGTAATCCCAGTAGATGATGCTTGAGTGAAATTGGATATGAAATACTGGGCCTGCAAGACAAAGCAAATAATCTGTGAGTACTACTTACTATTTACCATCAGTCTAGGAAGCATGAAAATACTTTTTTGGATTGTTAAAATTAAATAGTAAGTTATTACGTAGCAAAACTATCTTCACTGTTTCTGAAGAAAATGATAAATGGATAGAGTGCTCTATTATTAAATGTACTTTAGAAGTATTTCTTCTTCCTCACATAACTAGATTTTCATGCTTGTAGCCTCTTAAATATCTGTACAACTCTGCATTTTACCTTACAAATTATTTCACATTTTTGCTTTGGGCACTGGCCAAGCTACACCTTGTTCATATGTCATGGCTGAGTGATCATATCAAGATAAGACTCTAGATGAAATCACAGTGGTCATGGCTCAGACGGCAGGTTTATGTTTTAATACCTCAATCACTTGCAAAAGAATTGAAAGAGACACAATACACAATACAAACAAAAGAACTACAGCTCTTCTCCCAGGTGCCATTCAGAGCCAGACACCTTTTCTATCTATCTCCACGGTGGCAGTCAAAGGCAGAAGTTGATTTCTGTGCATGATTCAATCTCACATCAGGCCTTTTAAAATACCATTGCCTCTCTTGGAATTATTTTCTTTCATTCCCAGTGCACGACCACAGCATTTTCAGCCTTTAAAACTCAATTTGGATACCATCTTGGAGATATCATCTTTGACCTCCTAAAAAAGTTCTTCAAATACTTTCTATCTTGGTCCTTTTTTTTTTCATTCATAGCACTGATCACATTTTAAAATTATTTTAAACACTACTTTTTTCCCCTTCTTTATCATATGTACCAGGAAGGTAGGGACTCACTTGTCTTTCTGACAGCAGAATCACTAGAACTGACCTGAGTCCCTGATTAATAGTTGCAGATCAATAAACACACATTGAATTAGCAAATGAATTCTTACTGTGTATCCCCCAATACGAATATAGGTTCATTTGGCCAGATGATTTTAAGACAGTGTTATATGGTCATTGGGATCAATGAGCCCAATACCTATGATTTGTTGGTCTTGGGCACCATCATTCTGTGAATCCCAGTTTACTCAGGTGTATCCACAAATTGACTTATTGTGAAATAGTTGAGCAACCGTATGTAAAACACCTAGCAAAATCTGGACTGCAATTATTAATCAATTAGTGTCATCTAATTTTTTCAACATTTCCAGTAAAGGGGATTTCAACATCATTGCAGTTAAAGTAACAAAGCATAAATTCATATTGTTTGGGTCTTTTTATCCCTTCTTTAGCAAACCTTTGTTTAAGACACACTTCCTCCAGCAAACTTTGTAAAAGCTGCTGGCATTACCCAGAGGAACATGCCATTGCACTATGGTCTTGTAGGGCTTGGGTCACAGCAATTCCAATCTAGTCTGCTCTTGGGTATACCCTAGGCCAAACCCAGGATAGAAAGAAAAAAATAGAGCCCTGATTTTGAGAAAGGGAAATAAAAAAAGAAAAAAAGTAAGTATGATTCCTATCATGCACAGTGCTTGATCCAGCATCTTTCTTGAGACTCCTGACCAGTGTTTGGAGGCAAACAGATTCCCAGATGCTGCAGGAATGACTATGGCAGCCCTGGCGGTCAGTCTTTAGGTAATTTCTATAGTCCAGCCAAGTGTAGCCATGGAGTATACTTTCTGAGTCAACTAAAGTAACCATCATGAAATGAGCAAGTGGCTTTCAAAGATTCTTGAACAGAGAACACATATTATCATAAATGTTAATAAATAGGAGTGAAAATGAAAAACTTAACATGGCAGAAGTTGCACTTTTACTTCTGTCAGCCATATTATGAAATAAGATCCTCCAAGATTTGGGTGATAACAAAAATGCAAAAACAACTATTTTAAATACAAGTTTATGTGCACTATAACTAGGAAGAACCCCACTGGAAATGCATTTTGTTCCTCGGGTAATAAGAATGTGTGTGTATTCCTAATATAGATATTTTTATTGGCAAAGATATATAATAAAATATGTGTGGAGAGCAGTGGCCCAGCCAGTGGTTTGCTCCTGGGCTTCATCTTCCACATGGCCACACGCTACGGCCCCTCAGCACAGCTCGCATTTTGATGACCCCATGTGCCTGTGTGAGGCAAGATTTTCTTTGTAAACATCAACCAGCAACAAAACAAATCAGATCGAGTAAAGGTAGATATACTTCCAGCTGTCTTCTATTAAGTTAGGTATTTAAAAAATTTGGGGGAAAATGCCGCTCCTTCCACTGTTTTATATATAAAATGGTTATTTTTCATTAAAATATTATGAATAATGTACAACTTGTTTATAATTATTATTTTAAATAAGCATTTAATGTATAAGCAGCAGCTCTTTGACAGTCCTAATATTTTCTTAGAGTATAAAGGGGTCCTGAAAGCAAATGGTTGGTGAATTGGTGCTCCAGTGCAGGATCATATCATATGTATCTAATTCTAACACTCACTGGTATGTCATAGGCTCCTATTAAAGTTTATGAGTGAATAATTGAATGACTGAATTGTTTAAAATCTTCTATTCAATTGTCTGGTGAGTTCCTCACCTTTATTAGGTAGAGCTAGTGTCTCTCATGATAACTACAGCTGTTTGTAGTACAATCACATCTCTTGTAGGTATACACAAAATCTCAAACATCTCAATATCTATCTAGGTTGGGTCAGGATTTGAAATTAGTAGATGTTTTGCAAATATTTGTTGTTTAAATGTTAAAAGGAATTAATATCCCCAGTGACTGAATTTCAACTCTAATCAATGGGCAGCTCATTGGACAAGTTCTTTTGTGTGAAGAAAGCAAACAAACTATTCTTATTGTGTATGAAAACATTATTTTCTAGTTAATTTTTATACTCCTTGTTTACTTATATTATGTCAAGGCCTGGCTAGCAAAGGCTGAACCTACTATGCGGGTATTGGACTTAGAAAAGCCTAGAGGTATTTTAGAGTAAATTTGCTGTGGCTTCCGGGGCTACTTAAGGATCAAATAAATCATACAGTTAACATCAAAGGGTCTATCTATGAGGCTACTGGATAACACCAACCTCATTGAAAGAGAGCAGCCTTCTCTTAGCTCCAGCTAATTATTGTTGCCATGGTAATAATGCATTTTAAAATACTTCAGCAGAAACCAGTTATTGTTATTCCCAGTCTTTAACATCACCTAAGGACCTTTTAAAATACACTGATGTCTGGGTTTTGCCTCTGACCCATTAAGTCAGAATCTTCGGGGTTGGTGGTTGGGTACTGGAATTGATTTAAAGCTCTCTAGGTAATTTTAATGTGCAGCTGAAGCAAAAAACTGTTTGTCTAGACAATGAGATATGTCATGTGATGGCAAGGGTAAGGGTAAGCTACAAACCAGGTACAGCAGGCATTATAATCAGTGAGTAATTCACAATGCAGGGATGCTCAACTAATGTTGTTTTAAAAGGACTACATCCCAGAAGCGGCTACTGCAATTGCTTCTGTCAGATCAACATGAGAACTTGGGTTAACTAACATATTGAATGTAAAAGTTTTATTGTTGTTTAACCAGATACTTGTTAGTTAGCATGATGAATTTACTGCCTGCCTGTAATCTCAGTATTCTGTGATGCTGAGACAAAAGGATTGCAAGTTCGCTTCAGCCTGGGCAGTTTAGCAAAACTTTGTTTGAAAATAAGAAATTTACCATCAATTTTTTATATAATGTACCTATAAATTAAATTAAATTTTAAAAAGGGCTTAGGGTGTATAGTTCAGGGAGAAAGCCCTGGATTTGATCCTAGGTACAGGAGGAAAAAAGGAAAAGAAGGAAGGAAGAAAGTGAGAGAAAAAGAGAAAGAAAAAAGAGAGTGAGAGAAAGAAAAAGAAAGAGAAAGAAAGGTAGAAGGAAAGAAGGAACAAAGGAAGGAAGAAAGAGAGAAAAAAAGGAAGGAAGGAAAGGAGGTAGGGAGGGGGGAATGAAGGACAGAAAGGAGAGAGGCTTTTACTTTTGAAATCATATTTTGGACCTATTCCCTGAACTGATGTGAACATTATATCAGAATTAATGTTACTGTGGCTTGTTACCTGTAAAGATGGTGCTCATGGTTGATTCTTGTTTCAAGCATGGTGCCAAGAGCTTTGAGATTTACTTGGTACTGACACAAAGGGAATCATTTGGGTCATTTCGCAAAAGCAATAGAAAAGCATTAGGATGCAGAGTTATCAAACTCAAATTTATTTTTTAAAACAAAAAAATTACATGGAAAATTTTAATATTGTTTGATATTGTAACTAACTTTAAATTTACAAAAGAGCAAAAATCTCTTGAGTAGAGTCAACAACGTCTCCATAGACCAGATTGGACTCACCTGCTGTAAGGGTAAGATTCCGTAGTTAGCCTTGGCCCACAAGAGCCAGTCGTCATCTGAGAACTCAGGATCAGTGCAGGAAGCAGGAGGCAAACAGGTCTCAGAAGTCAAGGTATGTGGTCACAGAAATTCAGAAGACAAGAGAAGAGATAGGAATATCATTGAAGAGACGCGCTAGCATGACATCTGTAAGCATGGAACTGTTCTCAAAGGGATATGCCAAGGAAGCACAGAAATGCACTATGAGCAGGTGTAACAGCTTGCTTGCCCTGCTATAGCAAGCGCCAGAAATGTATGGCTTATTTTCTCCCAGTTATGAAGATCAGAATTGAAATGGACATGCCTACAGGAGTGCCTACGTCTGAGGGCTAGAGAGAAGGATATGTTTTAGACTTCTGTCCTTGGGTTGAGGACAATCATCTTCATATATCCCTTATAAGTGTATCTCTTGACATTAGTTGTATAGAGTTAGAGCCTGCCCTGATGACCTCATTTTAACTAATCATATCCATTTTACAAATAATCTTTCATTCTCTAGAAGTGGGAGTTAGGGCTTTCACATGGGAATTTGAGAAGGATGTAATGCTACCCATAGCACTTTTCATGCGCAAATAAAAGAAGTAGAAATTACAACCAAGGAAAGGTTTATTAATTGATTTAATCTAGTAGTATTTAATTGAACATTTGATATGTATATAGTCTTGCACTAAGCCCTTTACCAAGGGAAATGACTGGGGATTCTTGTGTTTCTAACCACAAAAAGCCAATTAGCAGAAGTCAAGAGAGATTCTCAAAAGTCTCATGGCCACCAAGAGTAAGCTCCCAAGTAGAAAAGACTTCTGGGAGTTCTAGAGACCATTGTATTGAAATGGTACCTTTTGTTGAACTTCAGTCAAAGTGCATCCCACCAAAGGGTCACATATAGGTCAACATGGAGATCTGGTCTTTTGGGGGTTTGGGAACTGGTGAAAGTAGGCAAGTAAAGGCATGCTGTGAATGAATAAAAGATGTGAGCAAGGTTAAAAGAGCTGGATGTAAAGCTGCCAAAGTTGCCACACAATTAGAGTAAAATGATCCTTCACTAGTTTCATTTAGATGTTGAGACATATCTTGCTTTTGAGTCTTGCCTCATGAGAATGGAGTATAAACCTCATACTTGGACCAAGAAAACGGGCCAGCTTGAATGAGATTGATAGGCATCCATTTCTTTTAACAACCATTTTTTTAAATTGAGGTATGAATATGTCCTGAAGAAAAACCAGACTGGCTATTTTGGGTAGAATGCCAACTCATTTTATGTTCATAGTCTGTGACAGAGAGCTCTGGACAGTCTGGAATTCTAAAGTTTGTACACAGGCTACATTTCTAGGAGTTCTAATGGGTTACTGGCATTCTAGAATGTGTCTAATGCATCTTTCACAATGTACCAACAGTGTCATAGATGAAAGAATAAGATTCATTAAATAGGAAAGGTAGAAGGAATCCTAGAAGTTATCCCTATCTAGCTTCATGTTACATATATGAATATCAAAGTCCACAGAGTTAACAAGCTCACTGAAGATCCTATGGCAGAGAATTGGTTGGGGCTTTCTAGACTCCTGTTCCTATTTATTCCCAATTATCACAAGAAAGTGGTGGCTCATGCAATGCTGTATAAGTTTTGGTACCATACTGGGAAATAATAGAAATGTATTAAACAGGATAAAACTTAATTTTAAACAAATACATGAATGACTATAAATAATAGGAAACATCAAATATCAAATGTGTAGTTTAGACCAGATGACAAAAAATATTTAGCAACTGGGATGCAGTATAAATTTGATAACTTTACTTTCCAATATTAAGAATCCAATTTAACTGAAAGAATTTTTTTTAGCATCTTATGTAACTCAGTGTGGTACTTTAAATGCTGTGGAAGACAACAGATGTCTAATATGTATCACCATTGTCTCTGTGACACTAAGTACCATATGAGGATATTCTCCTTGCAGAGGAAAGAACTGGAACTCTGCGAGTTCAGATACACTTTCCAAAGGTTGTGCATCTGTTCAATAGCAAGAATGAAGCTTCCATACATATACTTTAATTCCTCATAAAAATTTTTTTTGTAATAGTATTTTAAACAACAGTCAAGAAATCATACAAGGCAGACATGGAAAGCACCAAGAGTATGCCATGAGGCTTTCTTTAGTAAGCTCTAATAGTCTATCTGAGGGCCTCAGAGCACTGACTTTGGAGTCTGAGTCTCAACTGTAACTTAAACAGTTACGTAATTTGGACCTGATCACTTTATTTTCTCTAAGACAGTATAAAGGGAATTATTTACATGGATTATACAATTTTATTGATTTTTTTTTTTTTTTTTTTTTGCTTTTTGGAGACAGGGTCTCGCTTTTGTAGTTCAGGCTGGCCCTGAGCTCACTATGGAGCCCAGGCAAGCCACCGTGAACTCAGCAATCCTCCTGTCTCTGCCTCCCAAGTGCTGGGATTACAGGCGTGAGCCACCACGCCCGGCATTGTGGTATGCGGCGTTGATTGTTGGTGGGCGTGTCTCCACGCCCAGCATTATATGTGGTTATTGGGGATCAAACTCAGGTCCCTGTGCTTGCGAGGCAGGCGCCGGAACCACTGAGCTAACCCTCCGGCCCAATTTTATTGAATATTAAATTGAGATAAGGTAGACATTTCATTTTATACTTGCTGACAATAAAAACCCTTGAGAAATGTAGCTGAAAATAATAAAGGAAATATAAGAAATGATTGAAGTCTTCTTATAGAAGGTTGTGTCTTCCATGGCTTCTGAATCTTCCATTCACTGTGTCTTTTGATAAATATTGAGTATACCTACCTGTCCAGCTATTATCTGGTAGCAAGAAAACATGGAGAAAATTCACCTTTCTCTTAATCAACAGTCCATTTGCAGCACTTAAGGAAGACAATGTATAAGAAATAGTTTGGGGAAAGGCGATAGAGGAGGACACAAGTGTTTCCTTCTAGTGAAGAACTTCTCTCTGTCCTATCTGGATCTTTATATAGGGCTTTTACCAAGGGGTCCAGCATGTGGCTTTGGATAATGGCCGTAGGACCCTCAGGCTTTAAAATGACATTATATTTCCCTAAGCAGAGGAAATATTTTCTGTACAATTTTCTGTACATTTTTCTCTCTCTTTTCCACAAAACTAGATTCCAAAGAAAAATTAGTCTAAAAGAGGCAAGAAAAAAGTTTTTTATCTTGCAACTTGTCAGCTCTTTCTTCTACATATTTAAAAATCTAAAGACATATTTCTCACAATAGAAAGATTCAAAGAAAGAAAAATACATTTATTTATTTATTAATAGGTGTGCAATAAAGCAAACCACACACGCCAAGATGAATGTGATCTGCCTTCATCAACAGGGTCACAGAGATGGCACCATGTGGCCCAATCACTCCAGCAATCCCAAAAAGGATACTTTTGCCCTCATAATCCACTGATTCACATCACCACAGGCTGTTGCTTTTTTCAGTATGCTCTTTTGCACATAAAACCTCTAGGACACATTTGTAGCTTAGAACCCCTGCACAAGCTGCTAGTTTTGGAGTCCAGAAGACCAGCTAGTTCATACCAGTTGCAGTTTCTGAAAGGAAACAATGACTGGAGTTGGTTTATCTGAGAGCTCACTGACACCGGGCAGCAACTAAAGTCAAGCAGTCCACTAGCTGCCTCTGCTTTTTCAGGACTAGGAGATGCACCTGCAGGAAAAGGAACCCGTGGGTAGATGTGTTGTCTTATCAAAGGGTGGAGTGACAAAACCAGTGCACCAGCCATTTCGGTAACTGTCATACCTGAGCTTATCTCCTGATTTGTTAAGCTTTGTCATAAAATTCCTAGGGAAGCATCTGCATTGAAAATAAAAGCATGTCATATAACACCAGAGGGGGCCTGGACAGAGAGTAAAAATGTTACAAGAGAAGAAAAATCAGTGTTGAAACACTAACATGGTTGGGACTCATTCATCTGTATGTGTAACTAGATCATCGTGCGGCGAGTGATGGATATTTCTCAGTACTTGCTTTGTGTTTTCTGGCCTTCAAGATAGCAGAGCACCAGACAATGGCTGTTTCTCTCTGCCCCTCAGCTCTGACTATCTTCCCTGGTCAGCTGTGAGGTCTGGTTACAGGTATGAGCTGCCCTGACAGCCCTTTCTGTTTTTGGCTACATCCATATTCCCTCTGACAGACTGTGCTTCCACCACACCAAATTACTCTTCACATCTGAAATCAACATCAGGGCATTGTGGGGTCACCAATGAGAGTCCCAGGATCTCAACTATGCCATCACCATCATTGTCCCTGAAACCGTGGATTAGAGTTTTCACATCTTATTTTTGAACGCAAACGTACCTCATGGGTTTGTTATGAAATTAAGTGAGTTAATACCAGACAATATTTATAACAAACAGCAGCTGGCCCATAAAAACATCCAGAAATTGTAACATAGTGTTACTCTACATTTTCACAGTCTTTCTTGGCATTTTATCTATCTGGAATCCCTTTATATTCATCCTCCTTCCTTTTATCTCGTTATTCTAGTTATTCTAGTTTAAATGTATCCTCTCTGGGAAAATTCCCAGACTTGGCCAGGCAGGGCTATTTCCTCCCATGCATCCTCATAGCACTGCCAGAAAACTTATTATTGCCTTGTTACTAATTACCAATTATTCTCCATCTTGCCAACTAGCTGCAAGCTTTGTGACAGTTGAGCTTAATTGTGCCAACTTGATTGGTTCGGGAGCCTCCCAGAGGACTGGTGGAACACACTTGTGGGTATGTTTGAATGGGTCATGGGTGTATGATTTCAGGTGCTAATCTGGGTTCTGCCCCTTCCTTTTTAAAGTTGTACCCCTTCTCTGTTTCCTGGCTGCCATGGATTGATCAGCTTTTCTCAGCCGTGCCATGTCATGCCATGTCACTTCTGCCTTGAAGTCAGATGACTGTAGACTGAACTCATTGAAATTATAAGCTAACTGGTATGAGGAAATGAAGGTGTAAATGAGTTCTAAAATGTACGATAGGTATTGTGAAATAGTAAGGAAATATTCAAAAGGAAAAGGTGTGTAGGGGTAAGAAGGGAAAGGAAAATATGATTATTAAAAACAAAGGAAACAAAGCTGATGTATAAAGGGTGGAGGGCTTGAGGGGGCAGAGGAACTGGAAAAATGAGAATTAAATCATATCATGTCCTGGTACAAATTCTAATGTTGATTGTGATCATAACATGTATGTTAAATGTACCAATAAAATCAATTTAAAAAGAAATTATAAGCTAAAATAAACCTTTCCTCCTTTAACTTTTGTGTTAGATTACTTCACCATGGAGTAATGATTAATTTGGAAAATTGATACAGAGGATGGGATTATTATTGTGACTATAACTGATCATACAATGTAGAAAAGTTTGGAAGTGATTTGTGCAATGAGTTTGGAAAGATTTGTAGATGTCACCTAGAAAGGCCCCTGAATGCTGTAAGAAGAGCCTGATGGGTGTTTCTGGTCAGAGCTCAGAAGACCAGAACACCAATAAGAGTGCACACATAAAGGCTAGCTCAGGAGAATTCAGATGGGAATAAGGATTTCAATGGGAAGGAAAATAGACACCTCATGAGTTACAATCTGTAAAAATACTGCCTATATTTACTCCATGTCCTGAGAGTTTGTCAGTGTCTACTGAGTTCTAGAGTAGTGGAATAATTGGTCAGGTAGAGGAAATTCAAAAGTAGTCTAACATTGAGCTGTGGCATGAGTACTGTTGGGTGCTTTTAGCTAGATTTATAGTGAGGACTGGGGGGCAAAGAAGGGCAAAAAAATTTGAAGAACTTAAATTTTGGATCACAAGGAACCATGTGTAAAGATGTGACCAAAGAAGGCGAGAACAGTGAAGAAATTAGTGCCATTAAAAAGAAATGAAGTTTATTTTTATTTTTATTTGTTTTTTTTTTTTAACAGAGACAAGAAGCTAAATGCCCTAATTAGCAGGCTCAAAGGTGCAATTTTAAACCTTGAGAAGACAGCTTCTGAAAACTCAGCTCAGGAAAGGCCTCCCAGGAAAGGGCCTCCCTGGGATTCATTTCACCATGATCAGATCTCCAGGAACTGAAAGGCCATGGCCATCATTGTCCAAGGAACCTAGCTACCACTCCAGCTGATAGCACTTTGACACTGTCCATGTAACATGGGCTTTACCAGCATACAGAATGCAAGAGTTGTAAGGTGAGGGAAGCTACCATCCAAGTTGAAAAGAAAACCTGGGAGGTCAGTCAAAGAGCTCCCTAGAGGGCATTGTGTGATGCTTGAAAATATGTGAGGACCCCAGGAAGCCAGAGATGGTAGAAATGTGGAATGTCTCCACAGGCCTGAAGGAGAGCCCATGCAGGTGAGAGCAGGTGTGGGCTGGGACCAGCGACACCAAGGGGTAGGCTGCTAAGGTCCTCTGGAACTCATCTTACCACTCTGGGTCCAAAGGGCTCAACATGGAACTATGTTACACAGTATTTGCACTCCTAGTTTTGGTCTTACTTTGGAGTCAGTTCCCTTGTATCCATTATTCCTTTTTGGAATGAGAATATTTACTCTGTGACGTTGTACTTTGCAATTATGTGTTGTTTTTGTTGTTGTTGTTACACAAGTTCACAGCAAACAATTTATTTTGAATCAGAAAAACTTTGACTTGATTTTTTTTTTCCCCTAGTGCTGGAACTGTTGAGGTTTTAAGGGAAGGATTATTACTGTTTTTTTTTTTTTTTTTTTTTTTTTTTTTTTTTTTTTTTTTTTTTTTTTGCTTTGTATTTCAGGCTGGTCCTGAGCTCACCATGTAGCCCAGGCAAACTCAGACTCAGCGATCCTCCTGCCTCTGCCTCCCGAGTGCTGGGATTACAGGTGAGCCACCATGCCTGGCATTTACCTTTTTGATTGTACCAAAGGTAGTTATGTAAGGTGAATCAGGGATTAAATCTAGTTTAAGGAGAGGCTTTGGGGTATCAGGCTGATAAGAAGTGAGATGAGATGGTTGAGCTTGATTGTGTCACCCCAGGAGGCTGGAGGAGCACACCTTGGGGGAGTTTGCATAGGTCCTAGAGGTGTGACATTATGTACCATCTTAACCTTTGCTCCTTCCTCTCTGGTTCCTCCTCCTTCCTCTGTTCCTCCTCCTTGGGCTCCACTAACTAATTGGTTTCCCTCCACTATGTTCTCCAGTGATGATTTTCCTTTCTTGGCATCGGTCAAGCATATACTGAGTTTTCTGAAACCATGCACTCAACTCAACCTCTCCTTTTTTAAACTGTGGGTATCAGGTGTTGTGTTTCAGTAATGGAAAAGCTGACTAATAAGCACAAGGTCTTTAGGTCCTTCTCATATGTGTTTCTACTCCAGATTTTTCTAACCAAAGTTTCTGTATCCATATTTGTTGAAGGAAAGAATGAATGAATGAACTACTTAGCCATAAACTAATCACATATTATATATTTAGATTAATAAAAATCTTGATAGTCAGGAAAGACAGAAAAAAACCTTTAGTAAAATATTGTGCAAGGAACGATGAATGCAGTCCTGCTCACAAATTACCATATAAATTTACATTCTCTTTGAAGACTGAATTCACCTTCTTTGCCCTTACCCTGCCAAAAGTTAAGTCTACACAATTTCTTGAAGTGAATATTGGAGATTCACTGTAGTGACAGTTTGGAAATTTGAATAATGTAGACATCAGTGCAAAGTTTGAGAATATGCACTGTTCACTTAAGCTATCTGTGTGATCTTTTAGGGACAATTTCAAAACTATGTTTCCTTTCTCCAAATCAATATATGATGCACTCTTTTGAGTAAAGGTCATTCTCAAAGGTCACTGCATGCTTGGATTTAGAAGGAGCTCTCATATGCTCACACCAAAATCTACACTGAATTAGTCTGTCTAAAAGATATCGAATAAACAATACAGATAATATAGCCAGAAGAAAATGTCTTTAACTATGAAATCATGAAATTACCCTACTCGCCTTCAAATGTCCCCTTTTTCTGGTAGTACTTGTAAACAGAGAAGTCTCTGTAATATCCAACCTTCGGGCAGAGGCTGCCACTGGTAACTTCAGTCCTCTCTCTTTTCTGATGTCTAGATAACTGCTAGGACACTTAGACAGTTTCCCATCACACTTCCAACCCTCCAGCTCTGAGCTATATTCTGAAGTGCAGTTTTCAGGAAAAGTAAAACAGTCTCCCAGGGCAGCCTTATTTATACTCTGAACATGACTTAAAAGGTATTTTGTTGATGCCTGAAATCCCATCATTTCGGTGATATGCTTTTCTTACAGGTATAGTTTGTGGTCCCTTTTTTACTCTTCTGCACCTTAAAGCAGCAGGCACTTTTGTCAGGTTGTTTCCTAGGGTGCTTTAACCAATAACCAAAGGCTTAATGATTCAAAACAAGTTTAGTCTCTCATATTTCTTAAGGGAAAAATCTGAAACCAAGGCCTTAATAGAACTGCGCTTTCTACCACTCCAGGGATAGGTTGAGTACACTTTATGCCTTGCCATGAATTGTGGCTGCTGGATATGTTTGGTGGCCGTTGCTTGTGGCTGCACTCCACTCCATCTCCCTCTTCTCGCACTGCGTTTCTCTCTGAGTCAGAGTGATTCAAAGCTCCCTCTCCTTTGCTTATAGGGGTGCTAGTGATTGAATCTGGGTTCCACTCCAACTCTAGGCTAATCTGTTCTCAAGAACTTTAATTTGATTGTACCTGCAAGACCTTATTTTCAGGGTAGTCTTATGTACTATATGTTTTATCCAGAAAGGCAGAAGTCGCCGGAGCACTTGGCAGGTACTCAGATCTAAGTCACATGAGCAGCTCGGTAATGGTGACATAGAAAAGGAGAGTTTAGCTTCTTTGGCTTCCCCTGGGAAGGTGGCCGGAAACCAAGAAGCTAGAGTTAGGTTTGCTGAAGGAAAGGACCACCAGAGAGGGAGATACTGCTTTCGTTATTTTAACAACATTTCTGTTGTATGCACATGAACAAATGTATGTGAAACAGGCCTCTGGATCAAGATTCCAATAGGTTTTACTGTTATCATCTTTGACCAGGAAATTTAAACTTACTGGATTTGGAATTAATAAGAAATTTTAATTCAGAAAGTCCACGAATACATTAATTTATTACAAGAGGATATTTTTTAGTACTTTTCAAATTCCAGTGGTGGTTTTCTGTTGGTTTTGTCACATATCAGAGACTAGATTACCACTAACAATAATAGAAATTATGGAAACAGTGTAGTATATGACTCTTATTTCATGGCGTGTGGTAATATTTGTGTAGAAAAGTTTTATCTTCCTTTCTATATTAGATCCCTAATTAGCATTACACACACACACACACACACACACACACACACATATTTAAATTTGGGTGTATCAACTGGCTCAGTTATAGTAAAGCCTAGAAATTTCTGTAATTTCAAAAAGTTTATCTAAAAGCAATTGTAAAATTGGGTGAGAAATAAGAAACATCTGAGATGTCATTTTCTGTTGTTTGCAAATCAGCCTCTTGTGTTTTTGAAACAAAAGTTTTCCCTTCTTAAAGGAATACCTAAGTCAATCTTGTATCAACTGTGTTCTCTTCTTGCTGGGTCTGGGTATGTCATGTGTCCTTTTTTTCTAGATAGGAGATGCTTTGTGTCTCACTCCAGTTTTCTTCAAAGAACTGAATTCTGATGGGACTGAATAATTTTCCATGAAAGTCCATGACCTAAATCATACAGGAAATGAAGCCCTCAAATTAAATCAAAGGTTATGGCAGCATTTCCTGTTTATTCAAAACTCTGTGATAGACAGGCTATCATTTCATGTGGTATGAAAAATCAATAAGCAAGGAATGGTTTCAATCATTTAAGTACAGCACGACCAAATTGGCCATGGAGAGCATACAAATGGAATTCTGACAATCATTAAGCCTTAGAGAATTTAAAAGACATAAAGTAGATGAAATATGTATTCTGCTGGAACTGTGCTTAAGGCACTTTCTTGTCTGAAGTACAAACATCAAATATTTGACTCTTTAATAGATAATGGGAGAAATATCACTCTCTTACCACTAGGAAAAGTCTGGTAGGCAAGGCCTATATCTATATGCAAACGTAATGAGTAATCTGCTAGGATATTTTAAGCAATCCAACTCTTATGATAAACGTAAACCCTTCTACACTGTTCTTGCCTCTGTTCCACCCCTCACTCCTTCTCCTTCCCTAATTATCATGTGAATGGCTTCAGTGCTCGGCATGTTGCCTCCAACCAAGGGCATGAAAGGACTTAGTGGGCTAGACTAAGTTTCTGTCTTAGTCGGTCAGTCCAGGCTGAACATTATCAGGTTTCTTAGTGAGAGGTTTAGGGAAGTGATTGTCAACTTCTTTGCATGTAGAAGGGACAGCAGGCTTGTGTATTTAATTTACATTAAAAAGATATTACCCTTATGTAGTTTTAGTTTGACATCTAAAATTTTTCATCATACATATTTTTGTTGTTGTTGTTGTTTTGAGGGAGGGTCTCCCTCTGTAGTTCAAGCTGGTTTTGAATTCATTATGTAGTCCAGACTGGCTTCACACTCACAGTGACCCTCCTATCACAGCCTCTAGAGTGCTAGGATTAGGGAGGAAACCACCATGACCAGCTGGCTTGATCTGAGGAGCACAACTGTGCAAGCAGTTTCAAATAATATAATTTCTGGCATGAAGATTTGGTAGTATAGCTAGATACAAGGTCAACACTCAAAAATCAATAGCCATTGTACACATGAACAACAAACTCACTGAGAGAGAAATTGGAGAATCAATTCCTTTCACAATAGCATCTGACAAAATAAAATATCTAGAAATCAATCTAACAAAGGAGGTGAAGATTTCTACTCTGAAAACTATAGCAGATTGAGGAGGATATTGGAAAATGGAAAGACATCCCTTTTCCTGGGTAGGAAGAACCAATATTGCCAAAATGGCTATACTCCCACAACTCCTATATAGATCCAATTCAATTTCAATTGTAATCCCTACAGGATATTTCATAGAGCTAGAGAAAATAATCCAAAAATCCATCTGGAACCACAAGAAGCCTAGAATAGCAAAAGCAATTCTAAGCAATAAGAACATGGCAGGGGAATCACAATCCCCAACTTGAAACTATATCACGAGGCCACTGTAATAATAACAGCATGTAGTACTGGTAAAGAAAACAGACCTGAGGATCAATGGGACAGATTAGAAGACACAGAAACAGCTGCAAGGGTATCAAGCCATGTCGTTTTTGACAAAGGAGACAAAAACCCTCAGTGAAGGAAAGATAGCCTCTTTAACAAACTGTGCTGTAAATTCTGGGTTTCAACCTGCCAAAGACTAAAGCTTCATCTATGTCTTTAACCATGGACTAAACTAGAATCAAGGTGGATTAGAGATCTAAATATCAAAACAGAAATACTAATCCTGATGGAATATAGGTTAGGTAGATCTCTTGAAGATACTGGTATAGGCCAAGACCTTATGAACAAAACTTCGGCAGCACAAAAACTAGCACAAGGAATAAAAAAAAAATAGGGTTTCATATTATTAAAAAGCAGTTGTACAAATAGTAAGAAAATATAGAAAGGGAAAAGGAGGGTGGGGTAAGAAGGGAAAGAGAAAGTTTGATTACAAAAAAGGAAACCTTGGGCCGGAGGGTTAGCTCAGTGGTTCCAGCGCCTGCCTCGCAAGCGCAAGGTCCTGAGTTCGATCCCCGGTAACCACATATAATGCTGGGCATGGAGACACGCCCACCAACAATCAACACCGCATACCACAATGCCGGGCGTGGTGGCTCACGCCTGTAATCCCAGCACTTGGGAGGCAGAGACAGGAGAATTGCTGAGTTCACGGCGCCTTGCCTGGGCACCATAGTGAGCTCAGGGCCAGCCTGAACTACAAAGTGAGACCCTGTCTCAAAAGCAAAAAAAAAAAAAAAGGAAACCTTATGTATATAGAGGGTGGGGGACTTGGAGGGGTCAGGGGAATGGGGAAAAATGAGAATTAAGTCATGTCATGTACTGGTACAGACTCTCAATGTTGGTTGTGAGCACAAAGTGTATATAAAATGTACTAATAAAATCAATTTTAAAAAGAAAAGAGCTTCTGCACAGCAAGAGAAACCACCAACATAGTGAAAAGACAGCCTACAATATGGCAAAAATGTTTTTAATTTGAAAGTTTTAAAAACTAACTGTGATGTTGACTTTGGAAAAAGCTATCTCAGCTTACTGTGTTGAGTTGGCATTGCACAGAAATTGACAGCCATATTGGTCAGGAAATGTTGAACTTAATTTTTTCCCATCTGTACAAGGGTAACACACCATTTTAAATATGTAAGGTCTTATCTATGTGGGTCTGATTACAGAAGCTAATAAAGTATTTCTATAAATTAAAAGAGATGTAGGACTTCCATTTGACCCTGCTATTCCCCTCCTATATATGCACAAAGGAATTAAAAGAATCATGCCACAGCAACATATGTACACCGTGTTTATAAACTCAGTTTATCATAGCTAAATCTTGGAAACAGCCAAGGCATATGAAAAGCAGATTTTTGGAAATGATTAAAACACTCTTTTTTTTTCCAGAATATTAAAGGCATAGAAAATATAAGTTGGATATAGATAAGTTAAAGAAAAATTACATTCTATAATATTCTACCAGAAAGTAAAATGAGCACAGTGGGTTCATCATTAGAGGAAATGTTAGCAACTATTACTGGTGAACAGTGAGTCAGGAAGTGGCCATCAGATTTGAAGAATCCTGACCAGAACTTCAACCACCAGTAATGAATAAACTGAGACTGTGAGCCACAGATACTTTCCATCAGACAGTCTCAACTCAGAGAGATTGAACATTATTTGAATGTTACACTTGCTTCTGACTCAGTAGACATTTAGCTGTCTAGATGCAAATTTAAGATAATCAATTCTGGAAGGCTTTGAGTGATTTTGACCCACTCGAACTGAAAAACACCTTGTCCCTGGGATGCCACTTGCCATTTAGTGTTTATTATTTGCCTACATTGGCTCCAGGTGTGAAAATTAATACATTCATTGTTCTGTACCTAAAATATACCTTGGTGGGTATTTACCTCACTTCACCTCATCAGCTCTGATCCTCAGTCAGTCTTTGTCACTGTGCATCTCACCATTTTACTATTGCCAGTCTTTAGAATTCTACATGGATAATTTAGCTAATTTGAGTTTCAAAGTATTTAAGATTGAGTGCAAACAAGTTTTAATAAGTGAAATTACATAGTCCATAATATACTTTATTTCCATTTCTAATTTGCCTATATTTGTACTTATGTACAAATTTGATTTTCACAAACAATATCTTCGCATTCAAAAAATTCAGATCTACTGAAGTGGAAAAAATAAGAGTCTTCCTCTTACTCTCCACTGCCATAATCTTATTCCTCATAAATAAAAATGATGAGCTATAAACAAGCCTTATAGGACTCCTAAATACATTTGTAAACACAGATTTATTTTTATTGCAATCTGTGATGCAAAATACATTTTCAGATTTAAGTAGTTATTTTTATTCAAACTATATACCTACAGATTATAAATAGTAAAACTATTCTCTAAATCTTGTTAAGAAAAGAACAATCTGCAAATAGCATCTTGCTTCCCATTCCTAGCTCTTCAGAGACAACCACTTTCAAAAATGTTAGTTATTAAATATCTTGTTTATTAGTCTATGTATATACTGTTATATTTGTCAGTAGTATGCTTATATTGGTCTGGATTTTAATATCTTGGACATTTCTTATTGGTCCCCACCTCTGTGCATAGTCCTGTATATTTATTCACACATATATGCACACTATGACTTAATATTCAAGATATAGTTAAGGAGTATTTTGAGGAGATTGGTATTTAATATTTACATTATTGGGAGTCTAAACATACAGTAATGACAGATGAGTAATACAGTATTCTGTTATACTGCCTTTTCTGCAACTGTTTTTGTTTTTTTATTAATAATCAAGTTTTTGTGTGTTGCTGTCATTCATATATATGTTTTATATCAGTGGTTTATTAAGGTGGACTCTGGCATACCAATTATGACTGCATTTTATATATTCTTCTTATTATCTTGCACAAAATCAGTGCTCAGTAAGATATCCAGACAGATATCAAACAAAGAAGGTAAAAATGCTCAAAAATGAGCAACAACATTATCCTACCCTCATTTCCTTTGACATCATGCTTCCACTTATCTCATTAATAACATAACAAGGAAACAAGGTCTTTCAAACTTGTGAGACAGATTTATCTTCTATGAAGTCTTTAGGAAAAGCTCTTATTGAGGTAAAAGGGTTGAAATTGAAATTATAGTGACCCTAACAAAGAGAATTCTCACTCATCCATCCTCTACAGGTGTTGAGTAGTTGAAATATGCTTATGTTTTTTTCCTGTCACCCTTCCTCATACTCATTCAGTCTATAACTAGCAAACCTAGAGTGCAAAATAATATATATTTTTGGCCCATGTTTTTCATCTTTCTAGACCCTTTCATTTTTCTCCCTATAGTAACCCATTCCTATTGTTGCTTGGGTTGCTTTGTACTTGCTCTAAACTGACAGCGTTACTTGATCTTTAGAACTGGAATGGCCGGGGTAGACAACAGGAAGCCATTCATTGAGCTGGTTGGGCTTGAGCACAGCAGGCCAGTTCTGCTGAAGTGCGACTTGACTTTGGTGTACACATTACCAGGAAATGGGGCAACTGCTCCTACTCCATGAAATGTTTTTTTGCCACGTTGTCCAAGTGAATTCTAACAATTGATAAGCTGAAGTTAAATTAACAAGTTGTGACATTAGTTATCCTTTCAATCTATTTTCAAATTAGTAATTTGTCAATTTATATATTGGATAAATGGAAATTTAAAAAGTAGAACCATTTACATGTATCTTGATGGTAGTCTGTTTCATTTAAAAACAGTATGCATGTTTTATTTTGTTGTATCTACATATTTAATTCTTTGATTCAAATATGTTTTCCCTATTATTTCAGTTGATTACACAAGGCTGGAATGGTGCAAAACCAATCATCTGATTGAGTACATGCAGTTGACCCACTTCCTAATTTTGTAACTTGTTCTCTAAGACACATTTTTAAGTTCTACCACATGGCTGCTTCTAGAACTGGTAATATAATTAAAAAAAAGAAAAGAAAAAGAAACAAGTTGTGTTATATACATGTACCTACTTCCTGAGATGAATGTGAATTTTATGTACAGCAAACATGTAATTAACGTAAAATAAAGAAAAAATAACCCATTAGTTACCTTCTCAATTGAAGCACTAAACTACAAGGGTGCCTGAATTTCAAATCCAAAGGACAAATTTTAATTCACATTTTGTGCTCTGCTACATTTTAAATATTAGCTATTCCTTTATCATCATTGGTGTATCTGTCTCTAACTCTTTCTGCAACCACAATTGATTCCTCTCACTTTCTTAGTCTCCTTTATAGACTCAAAATGTGTGTCCTTCAGTTTTTTCATAGCATTCACTTTTCTCCCAGGAAATTTTTCCCAGATTAATCTCATCCAAGATCGTCATCTGCCATTGATTTCATTTACCACAGGAAAAACCATGAAAAGAGTAGCGTGTAAAGGACTAGAGTCTATCTTTTTTAAATTTGAATCTTTATTGATACATTATACATATATGTATGTATATATATATATATGCATCATGATCACACACAATATTGAGAATTTGTACCAGTATATGACACAATTTAATACTCATTTTTCCCATTCTCCCACCCACTCTACAACTCCCCACTGCTATATACATAAGCTTTCTTTCCCTTTTTTATTACCATAATAATTTTCTTTCACTTGTTACTTACCCCTACACCCCATTTCCCTTAGAATATTTTCTATTTCACAATATCTACCATATATTCTAGAGCACATTTACGTTTTTAGTTTCTCATAGCAAAGATATTATATTTACACATGTGTGACCTATTTATTTCACTCATGAGTATGTCCTGAAGGTATGTCCATTTGAGCATAAGTGATTCAAAATTATCATTCTTTAAGGCAGAGTAATACTCCATTTTGTAGAAAAAAACATCTTCTTTACCCAGTCTCCAGTTGATGGGCATCTGTGTTGTTTCCAAGATTTAGCTATCACAAACTGAGCTGCTATAAACATAGGTGCACATATGTCACTATGATATAATTCTTTTAATTCTTTCATGTATATTCCTAGCAGGACAATAGCAGGGTCAAATGGGACCTCTAATCCTAGTCTTTTTTAGAAATCTGTACACTGACTTCCATAGAGGTTACACCAGTCTACATTCCCACCAACAGTGGAGAATGGTTCCTTTTTCTCTGCAGCCTTGCCAGCATTTGTTGCTGGCTAATTTCAAGATAGCAGCCATTCTTTGTAGAGTGAGATGAAATCTTAAGTGTTGTTTTCATCTGCATTTCTCAAATGACCAGCGTTGTTGAGCATTTCATCATATGCTTCTTGGCAGCTTTTACATCTTCCTCTGAAAAGTGTCTGTTTATTTTAGGTGCCCATTTTTGAATTGAGTCTTTAAACTTGGGGGGACTAATTTTTTAAGCTCTGTACATATTCTAGATAGTAAACCTTTGTCTGAGACACGGCTGGTAAAGTTTCTTTCCTAATTTGTTGGTTGTCTGTTCTCTCTGCTGGTGGTTTCTTTTGCTGTGCAGAAGCTTTTTAATAAAAAGAGACTCCATTTGTTGATTCCTTCTGTTGAATCTCTTGCTATAGAGGCTTTGTTTATAAAGTCTTTCCTTAAGCCAATGTCTCCAAGAGTTTTATCTAACCTGTTTTAGAGCAGGTTTAATGTTTCTGTTTTTACATTTAAGTCTCTAATCCACTTTGATTTTAGTTTTGTACAGAGATAGTCCTAGATTTAGTCTATGGCAGGTTAAAGCCCAGTTTTTCTAGCACCATTTGTTAAAGAAGCTGTCTTTCCTCCACGGAGGATATTTGGCTCCTTTGTCAAAGATGAGGTGGCTTAGAGTATCTGGATTTGTTTCTGGACCTTCTAATCTATTCCACTGATCCTCAGGTCTGTTACTTTGTCAGTACCATGCAGTTTTTATGACAGTGGCTTTATAGTAAAATTTCAAGTTGGGGATCATAATACTGACCCCCCATGTCCTTGTTGCTTAGAATTACTTTTGCTCTTCTAGGTCTTTTGTGATTTCAGATGAATTTTCAATAATTTTCTCTAAATTGAAATATAATGTTGGGATTTCAATCGGGATTGCATTGAATCTATTGTGGGAGTATAACCATTTTGATGATGTTGGTTCTCTCTACCCAGGAGCAAAGGATGTCTTTCCATTTTCTGATAACTTCTTCTATCTCCTTTTAAGAGTGTTGTAGTTTTCAGAGTAGAGGTCTTTCACTTCCTTAGATTGATTCTTAGACATTTCATTTTTGTGTATGCTGTTGTGAAAGGGGTTGACCCCCCAATTTCTCTCCCAGTGACTCTGTTGTTTGTATATACAAATGCTATTGATTTTTGAGCACTGACCTTGAATCTAGCTACACTACTAAATTTGAGTCCATCACTTTTTGCAGTGGAACTTAAAGAATCTCTGCTTAGAAGCATACAAAATTCTGCCACATACTTACACACATCTGCAAAGGAGACTTGGGAATACAATTTATTTTCAATAGTATAGTTCTGCTGTAAGGAGAAGGGCTCGAACATCACCCATATTCTGGTGAAATACTGCTTTTACTGTTAATGTTAGTTATAATTTAAGCTCATTCATATAAATGTTGGATGGATTTATATGCTAAAAAATCAAAAGGATTCATTAAGCTCAACTGTTCTAGAACCTTAAATTTTACTTCTATCTCAATATTTCTTTCTTTCACCAAACAACACATATTCAGTTAGTCAGCTATGTTTACTGTATCCTTATTGCATGCTAAGCATTATGCTAGATGCTCCCTTTACAAATATGAATTAGATATACTACATACCAAAATGGAGACATTGTGTGCTGACCAAATGGCTCTCAGGATTAGCCCTCCTTCTTTCACCCATTGGCAGTGCACTTCCTTAGAACTGTTCCTCCTGAAGAGATCTGCTTGCCCAGAAATAATTGGCTATGATATGTATGTGAAGTTTATACTCCCTTGATTTAAAAAATGGGAGAACTATGAAGAATTATTACAGCTCAAGAGCTGACTATGGGATCATCTGAGACTTCAGAAGGGAGTGAACACAATTTGATTCAACTCTGTTCATTCATTGTTAACCCACAGCTAAGGCCCTTGAGAGAGAGAGAGAGAGAGAGAGAGAGAGAGAGAGGACCAGTGAACTTCCTGAATACAAAACTATGTACCAAAGAATATTTTCCAGAAAACCTGATTTAAAAAAAGGTAGCAGGGAAGACCCTGGAAAGTATTGTGATGCTGGATATCAGGCAATATTTACCCTTGAACTTAGTAAGTGGACTTGTGATAGCTACAATGGTAGGACTGTTATAGTTTCCACAGCTGGTAATACTCGTTGGGCTAATGGTAGACAGGGTCCCCAGCATTGGGCCAATCTGGAATACTAGTTAATAAAGGAATATGTAATTGGAGGACCACTTCTTGAGCACTGATGTGCCAGAGAATGATAACAGGGCAAGGACAATAAATCAACAATTCAATTTGATATGTAAAACCCCGATGACCTTGGCAGCAAATCAAACAAAAATGAATAAACAGAAAATTCTTACTCACATACAGAAGGCAGAATCAGTGTCATTACTTCTTTAGAAGAGTATCAGAATTCCAAAGAAAGTTAAATTTTCAGCCTCAACACTTCAGCTAACACTGGGAGGGAAAGGGATTTTTAAGTTACAACTCTGGCTAGGAAAGGAAGGAAATGAGCTGCTCGGGGGCAGCTACAGACTACATGAAAAAGAAGAAATAAAAGTAAAGCAAGTAAGATGAGTCTGACATAATCAAAGGTGCCTAAACTGTGTATACTGCCCTGAAGGGTCTAAGCCAAGGAAACATGATGCCACTTGTGCCAGAACAGAGCAAAGAATACTCCTTTGGGGTAAGATAGTGTCTGGATGGATGGTTTGTTTTTTGTTTTTTAAAAAGAAAAATCTGACCTATCAAAACCAAATGGAAAATACAAAATGAAACTCATTTACAGCTTTTGGATTATATCAAGTATTTAAATTTTACATCAAAAGTTGAAAAAAATGAAGGACATTTTATGATCTTGTTTGTAACTGTTAAAACTCACTTCATTTGTCTTCTATGGGACCAGAAAATGTTACCATAACTAATCTCTACAGAAAAAATATCTATGCATGTTTGTGCATGATTTCCTGTCAAAGATTTTTGTAATTAAATATACACTGATAATAGAAATTCAAGAACCATTAAGCCATTAGATATTGAAAAGACTAAAATTCTCCTTGATTTTGATTTGACACATTGTGCCTCCTATCCTTTTATAAATGGCAGAGCACTACAGAATTTGCAGGGAGCATTTCATCAGGTTTGAGATTGATGACCAAAACAAACAGGAAAATTAGTTTCACTTTCCTTGATTTTCAAGGCGTAGGAGGGAAAGAGGCAGTCACAATGGGAACGCAAAGTGTGGAAGATAATAGAGACTGAGATATGCTTTTTCTAGACAGTGTGAGATGAAGTGCTCATTATCTGATGGATGAGATCAATGCAGGTAACTTAACAACATAATTCATCCTCTGAATGATTTCTTTAAAAGAGAATAATTATGTACTGTGGCTGACTCCACTGACTAAATTAACCAAATAACCACAAGCTTGCCTTTTTTGTGTTGGACAGATAATCATTTTAAGCATAAGTGAAAGGTGCAGTGCTAATTACAGCATGGTCTGACAAGATCTTAAAGAATGACCAACCCAGAAATGAATGGAGTGGTAGATATGAATAGAGATATTTCCATATAATCCCACTATAGAAATTGGCCAGATCTCCCAGGAAAAAAAGCGTTTCGTTTTATTTAAGTAGTGATTATGTAGTGAGTAAAGGCAGGCTATTTGAGACTATTTGGCAGGCTTGGATACTCTGCTCAGTAAATGAGGACTCTGAGGATTGATAGCAAGGAACGAGCGGGTTGGAAAGACAAAAGTAGGATAGTCTAGTGGCACCAGATGCTTCCAAAAGATCCTTCTTACAAGATGATGTAACTCTGAAATGGGTCTCAAGAAATAGAAACCATGAAGTACATTTTTCCTTGTTATATCAACTTATGAAGAAAGAAGTAGACAAAAACATACTAAATGAGTGTCAGAGGTTAGCACAAGCATAAAGATCTGGGTTAAGAAGATAAACAAAATCTAGGTACTTTTCACTAGACTTCAGTTGATGGCTGAATGAAGTTTAAATCCTTCCCATCCTTTCAAACCTCTCAGTCAGTAATTCTAGGTGGATAATAGAAATTTCACATTCCATTGTTTTTACTGTTAGGCAAACAGCTTCCAGCAGAACTTCTGTTCTTTAAGTCTCTACTGCTCAACACATTAATCACTAATCACATGTCAAAACTGATCACATGAACTGAATATCAATTTTTTTGGCTTCAATTAAACAAAAGAAAGGTTGGGGTTATAGAAAAATTAACATTAGTAAACCTATGTTACAGTGATGTCCAGGTGAATAGGAAGGAATGTTTATAAAGCATTATTTTTCAGTAGGGAATTTCTATATGAATTTAATAAACAGGAGAAAACAGGGGAGTAATAAACATTGAGTAATAAAGTTAGGAGACCAGATTTGTCTCTTGTTTTTGTTCAGTGTCTTAGTCCATTTGAATTCTCTCAGAAAAAAAAAAATATAAAGTCGATGGCTTACCAATAACAGAAGTGTCTTTCCAAGAGTTCTGGGGCTGGGAAGTCCAAGCAAAAATTCTGTACATCCAATATCTCATAGGAGCTCACTTTCTCTTTTATAGTTAGTGACTTCCAATTTTGTCTTCCAGTGGTAGAAGGACAAACAAGCTCTTCTGGGCTGCTTTCATAGATGTAATGACTTAATGCATGAGGGTCCTGCTTTAGTAACTTAATCATCCCCCTAAAGTCCTTCTCCTAACACCTTCACTATAAGGGCTAGGACTTCAACATATACATGTCAAGAGGATAAGAAAACTCATACCACAGATTTATAAAAGAAAGAATTTAAAGAAAAAATATGAAAATAGGTCTTTTGAAAAAGTGAGAAAGACAGAGTTGGAAAGAGCAAGAATGTATGGGATAAGCAGGGGATGAAAAAATAAATAATTACTACATGTACTTAAAAATAAATCAGAGTTGTAAAAATTCAAGAATTCTCAAATGCTGTTCCAAGTACTTATACTGGTCAGTGATAAAAATCTTAGCAATATAATAATTATAGGGGAAATTTTTCATAAATACAGACAGTATTTTGGTTCTAAAATTTCCTGTTATATGTTCCTTGAGGACATACTCATAACGTGAATTAAATAGGTCACAGATGTGTAAATACTGTATCTTTTCTCTGTGTGAGAAACCAAAGATGTAAATAAATTCTAAAATGTATGATAGATATTGTGAAATTGAAAATATTCAAAGGGAAATGGGGGAAGGGTAAGTAACAAAAGGAAAGAAAAAGATTCCATGGTAAAAAAATTAAGCGAAACTTATGTATAAGGGGGTAGGGGGATTGTGTGGTGGGTAGGCGAATGGAAAAAAATGTTATGTCATAAATTCTCAGTGTTGAGTGTGATCATGATGTCTATATGAAATGTACAAATAATACCAATTTTGAAAATACAGTAAAATGCTGATGGTGCATGGGACCTTTCTGATGTCTTTTCTTGTCAAAATGAAAATCTCATAGTTAAACTACAACTCATCCAGTTAAATTACTAGTGGATAACAAAATTTAAAAATAACAAAACCAAGAACCACAAATTAGTTTACTTTTCATCTTAAAGATGAGAAAACTGAGTATTGAGAATATTAAGTAGGTCCCCAGCTCACCTTGTTTCTACAGAAAAAATTGAAGTCTGGGTGGCAAAGGACCCATTTCTTATTACCATATATCGTCATTCCATCAGCCTTCACAAGCAAAACCAGAGCTGTTAGATAATGATTGTAACTTGTCTAATCTATTATGGCCTCCAATTTTAGTTTTCACTGTTACTTGGATAAGCCTGAGTGTTAAAGATATATGCTGCTACTTTTCAAAAAGTATAATTTAAGAAACATCAGAAGCCTACTTCTGCCAAAATAAATGAATCTCCAGAGTTTTATATTTTGTGAAAAAAAGTGCTAAAGATTTCAATATTATATGCTGAGTGGATATTATGGTTTGGGCAGAAAAATGTCCCCCCAAAACTTCATGTATCTATAGAAAGGGGTTTTGATCATGAGGGCATTATACCTCAATAGGATGTTTCAAAATGAGCCCTGACCAGAAAAGATGGGTCACTAGAGCATGACTTGGAAGAATATATTCCATCCCAGGCTCTTCCCTCATTTCTCTGCTTTCTTGTCACTATGACTAAGCAGATTTCCTTTGCTCAGCCCCTTCCATAATACTACCTCTATGTTTAAACCTACTGAATACTGACTGAAAGTTTTGAAACTAAGCCAAAATAAGGCTTTTAACTTCAAACTTGTGGTCATTGAACACTATGTTCAAGCAATGACAAAATTACTAAGGTAGATTTTCATACCAGGAATAGAGCTATTGCTGTTAATATACCTGAACAGTTGGTTCAGGAGCCTTTGGAAATGGTTTGTAGGAGGACTTTGGATCGGTTTGGAGATGCCAGCTAGAGAAGCCCTAGAATTCTACAAACCAAAAGTGATGGGAAATTCTTGTCAGAGATAAGAAATGAGAAAGCTCATAGAAATGTAAACAATAAAGATAAGGCTCAAGAAGATTCAGTTTGCAATAAAGACTCCATTGACATTTGGACTTGAGATCATGTGTGATATGGTCTGGAGGAAAATTTGATTACATTTTGCTCATGTCCTGAGACTGTGGGAGGCTTAGATTAAGGAAAATAGAGTATTTAATCTGTTGGAGGAAATATCAAAGTGAACTAATGTCAAAACTGTTGTGTGGGTACTGTCAATAGCTATTAGTCATATCTGCTTTGAGGAGCAGGACCAAAAAGTAGAGGTGGATAATTTAAAGAAATTTTGCTGGTGGTCAAAAAGGGAGTGCCTATAGTCTTGGCATCTATAAAAATTTGGCTTGGATGAAACTGTTTGCTTAAAATATTAGCAATAAAAAGAGCCAAGTATTTTGCATTAGAAAATAGAGAAATTGCCTCAAGTGCACCAGCAAGACCTGGCCTTTAACAGGCTTTCAAAATAGCCACAGGGAATTGTTTTGCTGGCATTCATTTTACAGTGCTCAGCCATCTAGGTACCATAACTTAATTAAAGGTGGCTGGGCTTCTGCTACCTTTAACATTTCCATTTGCAGTACTTACAGCCATGGCGTGGATTGGCTTTATATACTGCATTAAGTTTTTTCCAGACACTTCACATTTTTGGGTTTTCTGACTTCCTTGATTCTCTGCTGTCCTTTACTCTCAGATCTACATACACTATCCTCTCAGGGGCTCACTGTCTCATCTTCCAGGCCTTACTCTGAAATAATGGTGAAACCTTTTTTATCCCACAACTCTTGCACTCTGTAAACCTATAAAAGCTATACCATATAAACAATACTGAGGTCTTCTACTAGCTTTAACAGTAGCCAATATATAATTATACAAGTTCAATATTTGTACTCCTAAAAGAAGGTACAAGCAGATAGAATAGGACAAAAGCAAGACTAAAACCCAGTAGGGCAAATATTAGAACCTAAAATTCTGTGTTCGACACCCAGGAGAAGTTATAATGATGAAGTAGTATGCCCTTGGGAAGAGGGCCTATAGGTCTGAGAATGAAGCTGAAAGGGCAGTTGAGTTGAAAATGTTAATTTTTGTTTTTGAGTTTTACAGAGGTTCACAGCTAAGAGTTTGCCTTGAGTTTCAGAGGATACTTTAGGCTTGGACTTTTCAGCAATGTCAAAACTATAAAAACTGGTTATTATTAGAGACAGACTAAATGCAATTTGCATAAAGAGGTATGAATAACTTCGGCAGACAGGCATCAAATATGATTTAGGCCAATAGTAATTTCCAAAGCTGCATTCAGAAGTAGGGCTTTTGTAAAGTGAATGAATCATGGATGTACTATATAGTTCAATGTGATGTTAGGAATGGAGCCTGGTCAGAAGAAGCAAGTCACTGGTGTTATGATCTCAAAGGGCATATCTGTCTCCTTGATTCTTTTGTTTTCTTTTGTTTTCCTTGCTATTAGGACATGAGTAAATTTCATCCTGTCACACATGGACTAGAATTTTGTTTAATGATTGTAACTTATCTGATCTATTGTGGTCTTCAATTTCAGTTTTCACCTTTACTTGAGCCTGAGTGTTAAAGATATATGCTGCTACTATTCAAAACATATAATTTAAGAAACATTAGAAGTCTAATTCTGCTAAAAAGAATGAATCTCATTGTACTATATGAATGAATGAATCTCACTGAACTTTGTAAATGTAAGGCAAAATAAACCTCTTTAACTGGTTTATGTTGAGTATGAAAAAGTGACTAAAATGGTGAGAGTAAAATAAATTTCCAGAACTTTTTCAAAAAACACCTTTATGTTTGAGTTAGATTTTGTTTCCAGGAAGGACCCATTGGGCATTGCTGACATCTCTGTCAGGTCTCTTCCTTTGTGCCTTAGTCACTTTCCTCATCACTGAAACACACTGTCCAATGTCCACAGATTAAATAATGATAACTTTATTTTGGCCTGTGGATTCTGGAAGATTCCATAGTTAACTGGTACAAATATAGGAAGGCATAGTTGATGAGTCAGGAAGAAGAAAGCTGCTCATCCCATGATAGGCAGGAGAAATGAGAAAAGGGAGAAGTAGAAGAGATAAATGCAGCTTTCTAGGTCACACCCTCAATGTCCTTGTTATTCCAATCAAGACTCACCTCAAAAAAAGCATATTCAGTCACTACAGTTACCATTGGATGAGTCCACCAATGATTACAACATACCCTGCACCTCCAAAGGCCCTATCTCTGAATGTATGAGGGTTTTGGAGGGACATTACAGATCCAAAAAAGATAATTTCACCCCTGACTCTCCAAAAGATTCATATACATCTCTTTATGCAAAATAAATTTAGTCTATCTCTAAGAGTTGCCAAAGTTTTGGTAGTTCTAGAATTGCTGAAAAAGATAAGTTTAAAATCTCATCTGAGTCTACAGGAAAACTCTTAGCTGTGAGCCTTTGTGAAAATCACAAAATAAGTCAAATATTGCCAAAATACAGTGTCACACTGTGAACACACTATCCTGAAAAGAAGAAAGAGAAGTGTAGAAAAGAGTGAGAATGAAGCAAGAATGAAACCCAGAAGGTCAAACATTGAATCTTGTAGTTCCATGTTTAACTTAGGGGCAAAACATGAAAGATGCCTTCTCTAAAATGCTTAATATGGGAATGCCAGTCATGGTACTCATCTATCTTCTGGTATGGTTTTGTTCACTTATTCTCCATTACACATTCAGTATCCTTTTCATAGCTTCACACACTGCACTTTCAGAGGCACAATGCTTCACCTCAAAGGCCTTCTGAAATCTGATTAGAAACCTCCATGATCCAATAACTCTAATTTGTATTCTTGAAGAATCAGTTGCACTTGGATAATGGCAATGTTTGCCATAAGCTTGGATATTGGATAGATCTTGAATTATGGCTATAAAAGCATCCAAGTCTCTAGTTAGCTGAGTACGATGAAATAAATTCCAGAGAATCTATTCTCTAGGCAGCCTTACTGAATAGGGTGCCCATTGGCTATCTTTACAAGAAAAGTCTTTCAAAGGAGTTTATATTTTCCCTTTTACACCCTTGATCCAATGAGTAGTGAGGTTTTGGTGGTTCCTGAGACTCCTTAAGCCATTTTCCTATTGTCCTCGAGTAAAGTAAGTAGTTTGTTTCATCTTTTGTTTGTTTGTGTGTTTTGAGACCAGGTCTGGCTTTGCAGTTCAGGCTGTCCTTGAATTTACTATGCAGCCCAAGCTAGCTGCACACTGGATGTGATCCTTCTGAGTGCTGGGATTATAGGTATGTACCACTATGGCTGGCCCTAGCTTGTCTTGGATCCTAATATTTTAGCAACCATGCTTGCATTTGCCTCAATTTTGCATGCTCTTTCTCACTGATGGAACCGAAAACTTTTCTGATGAACATTTTGATTCTGATTCTCACTATAAATGTGGCTAAAAATCTTCTAGTGGTACCAGTGCCGTAGCCTGAACATTGGGTTCCCATGATATTGCCACTGATCATAAACAGACTGAAATTTTTAAAGTGTGATTCAAAATAAATCTCTCTTTCTTTAAGTACACCTTGTATTTTGTTTCAGCAGTGAATGAAGTGGCTAAGACAGTGTCCTTTTGCCAGCTGAAAACTTTGGAGCCTGATCTTACTGACTACATTTCTATGATGATTCTGCTTTTCTTAGCTCTCACCATAATTCTCACCCCATAATATTCTGGGTCTTCTCTAGCCAATTTCTCTAAATCATTTCAAACTTATCTTATTTGCCAGTTAAAATGCTTCTAAACTACACGATCAGGAAATAGTCTCTTCAGTGACCCAAGTTCTTTGGTGCCAGAATCTGACTTAGCTAGTTTCTTTTTTGCTGAAATATAATACATAAGCTGCATACTTTAAAAGATAGATTTATTTTGACTTATCTTTTTATAAGATTCAGTGCATAGTCAGCTGGCACTAAGGCAAAAAGAGAATGGTAGAAAGATATGCAAAAGAAAAGTTTTTCATCCATGACACCCAGAATGAAATAATAGAGGAACAGGGGAGGGGAACAATCCTTATAAGACATACCACCAGTGACTTTTCTCTTTCAACTAGGTTCTAATCACCAGTAGCACAACCAGTCACTGAACTGATAAATCTATGGATGAGTACAACCTTTCCATTATTAAGCTATTCACCAAGAACTGGATTTCTGAATACATCAGGGTTTTGAGGGACATTCATTATGCAAACCAGAACAGTGTCACTTGGCTTCAGATATGGTTTATATTATGCTAAGTCATAATTGCTAACATGGGACAATATTTTACATTATACTTATTTACAGAATTTATAGGGTTTTTTTTTACAGGTCTTAAAATGGCTTAAATGTACTTATAAACTTAGTTAAATATAGTTATAAAAAATACTAGTTAAACGCAAATTGTGAGCTTTTGGCTAAATTTTTTTTAAATAGTTGACCAAAACCAACTGTTAGATACACCTGAAATCCTTAAATACTCAAAAATGTTTTGCTCTTCTAGTTTCTGAAGGTTACTTTTTCTTCATTCAAGTCATAATCAAATTCTCTTATTGAAAAAAATTATTTTCTAGACTTTTCTCTTGTACTTGGTGTCACTCAAAGGTAAATTTACCTCTGTGCAGAAAAATCTGTTCTTTTCTTGTTTATTAGAATTTAATTACATAACAAGGAGATGAAGGAGGGAGAAAAGGAACTCAAGCGGGGTGTATTAGTTACACATAGATAGTGACTACTATGCTGGACATTGCAGATACAGAACATTTTAATTGTCACAGAAAAGTATGGGCAGTACACATCATAGATATGATCTTTTAAAAAGATTGTTACATATGTAATGATCATTATTAGTGGACCATTTTTAGAATAATTTTTTGGAATTAATGAAATATTGAGGGAAAGATACAAAAATTTTGCAATAACTTCCTGTTCCATGTATAGTCTCCCCCATTAACACCTCCACTAGAATAGTATATGTGTTACAGTTGATGAACCTATAGTGACATACTATTTTAAAGCAGCCATAGTTTATATTAACATTTGGTTTTGGTGTACATTCTGAATTTGCATAAATCTACAATGATGTGTGTCTATCATTATAATAGCATGTACAATAGGTAAGCTGTCCTAAAAATTTTTTATGCCTATTTACCCATCTTTATCTCAGATTGTTTTACTGTTTTCAGTGAATTGGAACTCCAGAATGTGATACAGTTGAGGCTATACAGTATATAGCCATTTTAGATTGACTTATTTTGCTTAATGATTTGCACATAAATATTTCCTATGTCTATTCATGGCTATATAGTTTTCTTCTTATTGCTAAGTAAAATTCTATTGTTGATAATGTATCATAGTTTATCCATACTGAAGTTTTACCTTAGTTGCTTCCAAGTTCTGAAAACTATTAATAAAGCTGTTTTTAAAAATCCATGTATAGGGTATAGGCTTTTGAGGTTTCTTTTACTGGGTTTTATTATTAAAAGATGTTTAGTCATTTAAGAAGTCACTGTATCTACTAAAGCAGTTGCACTCTTTTGAATGGAGTTTTTCTACATGGAATTACTAAAAGTTGCAAGAGAAAGGAGATCTTTAATCTTGTAACAGATAGCAGCTGAGTTTCTAGCATAAGTACAATGTAGTTTGATATTGTTTGCAGTATTTTCTTTCATAAGTGGAAAAATAAAAGAGCTAATTCAACTATGTTTCAAGATAAGAAGAGTAAAAATGAATCATGTGAAATGAGGACTTCAGTTCATATTATAGTTAATTTATGCTCAGAATGAAAATTGGTAGTGATATAAATGGGTTCGACATATGTGTAGGAGAAGAGAATACTGAGAAGGTTAAGAAGCTAGAAGTTGAGGGATCAGCTCTGCATTAGGCCCTGTGAGGGAATCAGTGGAGGTCCCACTCATTCTGAAGGGAAGAAGCAGAAAGAGGAGGAAAAAGAAACTCCAGGAAATAGCCAGAACTAGGGGCTGAGGCTACTTTGAGTAGATCCTGCTTGTGAATTTTTGAGTTACCGTTAGCTATTATTTGTGCCTTCTTGAATTCAAACTGCATAAGCCAAACTCATCATGGGCTAGTTACCCATCCTGGATGAATATTAATTTCAGGGCTTCCGTGATTTGAACTGGAGAAATGTAATCTCCCAGGGCACTTGCTGCAAGCACAGTGAAATCAAGGGGAGACCTTGATCTGTTTTACAATTAGTGCCTTTGGAGAGATTTTGAGACATTGATGTAAATTTGGATATAGGAATATCTCATAATTTCAGACATTCCTTAGAGAACACAGGACCATAATACAGTGAAGAGATTACACTATGCTATTAGTAGAATCTTATCCCCTGTAAAATGTGTTATTTTGTTCTGTATTGTTTTGGTTTTCATAATCTTCAGAATTCCAGTGTGGATAGTTACCCAAATGTAAATGGCTTGGTGAATACAATGAGGGAACTATTTGATATCTAGCTTGCTGGTTAGTTGTAGAAAATTCTCTCTAGACTCACACAGCTATAGAAATATTGGTCATTCTATTTAGATTGTGAGTGGTCCATTCATCACACCAGACAACCACTTTAGGTTCCATAACTCCTACCAGGACCACACAATGGCCTTCAGGATTCTACAATGAGTAGTAAGTTTATGAATGGAATCAGAAAGTGAAAACAAAAGGAAATCTAGAGAGAAAGGAAAGAAGAAGCAAGGAAGGAAGGAAGGGTGGAAGGGGAAAGCAAGAAAGGAAGAAACAGAAGTGAGGGGAAGGAAAAGAAGGAAGAGAGAATAGGCAGAAAGAAAAGAGAGAGGAGGCAGACAGAAAAGCAAATAAAATAGTGGGTGATATATCCAATAATTATCTTCAGCAGCAATCCTCAAACAATAAGGAATGCCTGAGGGACCAGTCTGCACAGCAGGCGGTGAGTGGAACTTCCTCTGTAGTTGCAGCCACGCCCCTCTGCCCACATTAAGGCCTGAGCTCTGCCTCCTATCAGCTCTTCAGCAGCACTGGCTGCTGCAAGAAGTGCACATTCTCTGTGAACAGCACATGTGAGGAACCCATGTTGCATGCTTCTAATGAGAGTTTAATATCTCATGTTCTGTGTTGGACCTGAAGTAGTGACGCTAGTTCTGGGTGGTGGCAGAAAATTTAGATTAAAATTAGCACAGAGGTTTGATGGTGCAGAGACTGTAATTACTAGTTGCTCGTAGACTCCTATCAAAACTTTAGCAATGAGTGGGAAGTGAAAAGGTGCATGTGTTGGCAGGCTGTAAGACAATTCAGCATGTGTTTTAGCTTGTGTGTGGCCTCCCAATTATTTTATTTACTACTTCAATCTATGTCTCTTTTATCAAACCACATACTTGCCTCAGTCACTGTTATTGATAAACCTGTAAGCTAACTGTAGCCAAAATGAGTGAAAAGCATCTTTCATTGGACAGCTTCTTTGAAAATGGTAAAAATCCATGATGAGATAGCAAAACTCTAAGACTCCAAACTAAAAGAGAGCCATATTTAAAAGAAAATACAAAGAACCCTACTTAAATTACAGGTTTATTGTAAGAAGTTTTTCACTTCCCTAACCTGGTTTTGTATATATGGCAACTGTCTGTCTACCAAGGCCGTGTAACTTCAACATTTTTTCACCATATGGACACCACATATTTGCAATAAAAGATAAACCTTTTCAGTTTTTCAAAAGAATAAACATGAACATGAAGAACAGAAGTAATTGTGTTAGGTTACATATCAAGTGTACCTGCAAGGAGAATATGCCTCTTGATGGATAACTGCATTGATAAAGCTAAGAATTCCTTTACTATTAGTGAAGAGATGACTCTGGCTGCCATTCAGGTTGTTTGTTGTGAACCTTTAGGAGAGATGGCAGATCGAAATGTGTCATATGTTCTCTTTTGCCTAGCACCATAACTAGATGATCTGATGAAACAGCAGAGGAGATTGAGACACAGTTGCTTGAGAGGATTAATGAATCACTACAGCACACAGTCTAGGTTAAGTCTACCAGTGTAGACAAGATTGTGGTACATGTTTTTGTGTGACATATTTTTCAGGTCCATGGGTATGAGGAGATGTTATGGACACTTGTTGCCAACCAACTTTACAGCTCCAGAACTATTGAAGTCTTAGAAGGATTACATATGATGAAAACTGAGTTGGTTGGCATTTGCATAGATGGAATGGATGCCATAATTGAATGGCTTTCTGGTTTTACTATTTCACTACTCAAGTCGACGGTGTCATTTCTGAATATCAATCTATATACTGTTTCATTCAGAGAAAAATGATGGCTCACTGAAAAATGTCATCTAAACTTAGCATGTTTTGCGACATTTGATTCAAATTATGAACCATAGTAAAGTACGTTCCCTTGGCTCACATTTATTCATGAATCTCTGTGAGGAAACAAATGTAAAACTCACATTCTGTACATAGAAATCTGATAGGCTTCTAAAGACAGATCTCTGGGTAGAGTTCTTACTGGGGTAAGTATTTTTAGAGAAACAACCCCAGTAAGTATTTTTAGAGAAACAACCACCCCTGGCAGTAAATTTCAGTTACTCAAAATGAGTCAAAAACCTTTTTTACTTATGTATTATTTTCAACTAGCTCAGTCTGCTACTTAGGGGAAGGATGACAACTGTGTTCAAGTTAGCACCTAAAGCAGTTGCATTCATTGCAGAGATGGAATTATGGGGGAAGCAAATAAACCTTGAGATATTTTGACGTATTTCAAATGGTAGAGATTTTGAAAGTGACTGATCTATGTCCTTCTTTCTCCAAGCCGATGCATCGTCTCCTGTCTCAGCTTTCAGAAAAGCTTAAGAATTCCTTCCCAGCCTTCCCCCTAAAAAAAGATATACAATCTAGTATGAAATTAATCTATATCCCACTTGTAAATAAGCCAGATGAACTGATTTATACCTACTAGAACAGGATCAATAGCTTGAGATTGGAAATGATGGAGCCTCAAAAGTACATTAGAGACAACTTCAAATCTCCATAAGCTCTAGATTAAAGACAAAGTAGTATATCTTGAGATTGCCATAAAAGCACTGAAAATCCTCTTTCCATTTCCGATATCCTACCTTTGTGAAGCAGTTGTTGTCAGTGACAAAAAAGCCAGACTATGGAGCAGCTCCTTTGCTTTCTCCAGGTTTCAGATTCAGATGAAATTCACACCACATGTCTTCACGGATTTCCACTTGGCAGATGGCAGATCTGGGGTCTGCTTATCCTCCATAATTTCATAAGCCAATTTCCGTAATAATCTTCCTCTTATACACACCTCTATATATCCAATTTGTTTATTTTTATGAGCAACCCCCACTAATACACCATACCATTAGTTCTCTGTTTTACATATTGGCACAATATTCAAAAGGAAATGTGGTGTAGGGGTGAGTAATGAGGGGTAAAGAAAAAAATGTGATGGTAATTTAAAAAAGGGAAACAAAGCTTATGTATTTAGGGGGCAGGGGGTTGTGGGGTGGGTAGGGGAATGGGAAAAAATGAGAATTAAATTGTGTCATATGGTGGTACAAATTTCCAATATTGAGGGTGATCATAACATGTATATACAGTGTACCAATCAAGATAAAAATTAATTTAAAAATGTTATGGTATGTCCTCATCCACATTATTAACCAGATCTGGCATCATACAACTTCTGGCTCTTCTCTAAAATCAAAATGATCATGAAAAGTAAGAGTTTTTTGTCAATTCAAGACATTAAGTCTGTTATGATGGCCCGGTTTAGAGATACAAATGAAAGAGGACTACCAGGACTGGTTCAGAAAGTGGCTAGGGTGATGGGATAAGTGTGTTTGAAGCAAAGGGGCATATTTTGAGAAGGATTGATGGCAATGTGTCTTTTACTGTAAGAAAATCTTAAAAATGTAAACAAAAGAGAATGATTTAAAACTTCTGACAGTCTTTCCAAATTTTATATAAATTACTACTTTGACAGACTGTGACAAAGATACCAATCTGGCTTTCCTTATATTGGCTTTCTGCTTTATTATTAATCGTTCTTCCTTGTTACATGCAATATATTTCAGTTTAAAGAAAACCAGCAACGTCTATCAAGTGCACTGTTGTCCAGTTTGACTTAAGCCTAATGCTGAAAATTATGATTCATTTTTATTTTTATACCCCTTTTTGAGAATGATAGGGTGGTTACACATTTCTTATTATGAATTGAGAAAAAAAAGTTTTAATTTAAGCAAACAAAACAGAGCCTAGATACAGAAAGCTCATGTACCAGAGGGGCAAAACTGAAAGAAGAAACAACATGTAAAATAAAACACTACTTATTCTGCTTTAACCAGGTCTGCCTTATCCCTACACATTTAGAAGTTGGTGGCGTAGAAATGACAGGCAACCCAAGCAGCCCTTGCTTACAACATATTTTGGTCTCTACCTTCCCTTGTAGGGTGACATATCTTTTTGTTTGTTTGTTTGTTTGTTTGTCTTGGAAACAAAGTTTCGCTTTGTAGTTCAGGCTGGTCCTGAGCTCACTATGTAGCCAAGGTAAGCCTTGAACTCAGCAATCCTCCTGTCTCTCCCTCTTGAGCTCTGGGATTACAGGCGTGAGCCACCACGCCCGGCACTGTGGTATGTGGTATTGATTACTGGTAGGCGTGAGTCACCATGCCCAGCATTATATGTGGTTACTGGGGATTGAACTCAGGACCTTGCGCTTATGAGGCAGGGGTCGGAACCACTGAGGTAAATCTCTGGCCCAGGGTGACATATCTTTGTGCACACAGTGGTGAGCTCTACTACCATGCTTTTCATAGCAACTTTCTTGTGACAATTCTTTCTGCCCTACCAGAGTGTGATACATTTACCTTTGGAACCACAAACAAACTTAATTTTTCATGCTCTG
>PVIC010012137.1:0-40716 GCA_004025085.1 Thryonomys swinderianus | reverse complement strand
ACATGGAATACTGAGTGAGTCTTTTTGTCTTGTTTACTTTGTTGAGTTAAAATACAGAAAATTAATTGATGGTCACTTTATTTGAATTCTTGTGTGTGAAATATCAGTGCACAATGAATAATTTCAAATGAATATTACACAAGTATAAAAATTGCTTTTTGCAGACTGACTTATTTAGATAGTAATAATTTTAAAATATCACTTAAATGGCTGTTTCTGTTTCATCTTAGCAACTGCACCTTACACATCATATGTATAGTTTCATATTCTGATGGAAAAGTTTTTCACATTGGTAATAGAAAACCCAAAATAAAAAAAAATTATAAGTTGATACTCATATTTCCTGATGTATGATAAATTTAAACATTGTCTTTATTTTATTAGTTGATTTATGGATATGCAAGAATATATATATATATATATATACACGCACATATCTATATATATGTACTGATGATATAAATATTATAAGTATTCTAAATATTAATAGTATCAATGATCTATATAGAACTAATAAAATGTGCTTCAATTTAAAAGTTCTCATAGGTATTGAGGTATGTCAGTTATATTGTCACCTTTTCATTTATTTCAGAGTCAAAAGTTAAGTTAAATGATTGAAATAAAAAATCTTCTAAATTTCTGTACAGTTAAGTTAGTGAACTGTATCCTTGTTATTCTTGAGTAGTGTAGAATTTTTATTGTTTATAAAAGAATAGCTCTGCATGAAGAAGAATCAGTAATTTTAGGACTTAAAAAGCAGACAGAAGTTATACTAAGACAAGGCTTTATACTATTTGCAGTGCAGAATGTATAAGTATTTCCAACATATTGCAGTTTAAAGGAATAAAAGAATCAAGTCAAATAAATCCTGACATTGTTTTTAGAATTTGGTCTCAATTAGAATAAAATACACACTAGGTCAAATGTTTTATTTATGAAAGCAAAGTGAATAGTATCAAGAGAAATAAGTTACTGGCAGTAGTCAACATGAAAAGTCCAACAATTAAAATTTGATGTCTCCCAAGAAGTACATGACTCAGATAAAATATGAGTCTAAAACTGGAAAAGCGCATATGTAATACATATTAATTGAAGCCTATACTTGGCATCTAAATTTCAAAATGAGGCATATCTTCTACAGTGTACCTTAAAATGACTTCTTCATTTATTAGACATGGCAACAACCTATTTTTATGAAGCCTGATTTATAGCAAGAGAAAAAATGCATAATGATTTTCTCAAATAAAAGAAAAAGAGTGGTAGTAAAAGCAACTTTACAAGATATTCCATGAAGAATAGTATAAATTTATATTCTGTACTGCATTTAAAAAATAAAGCTCAATGTATAGAATCCAGAAAATCCAGTTAGATACAAAAGTAATCTTAAATAATTATCTTTCAAGCAAAAACTGCTTTTGGTATCTATTGAATGTTTTTGTATACCAGATATAGTTCTAATTTTCCACATATATTATTTAATTTTAATTCCATATGCATCAGTAATTTAGTTGTTACTAGTTTATTTCATAGATTAGAGAAGTAAAACACAAATACAAGCCCAAATTCACAGAGTAAGTGACCAATCCAAAAAAACACAATATTTTCAAAGAGAAAGCAATTCAAGCTTCACATAAAATTTTTAAAATAGTGATTGTGAAGAAAAATTTCAAGCATATAAATTAGTACTCCAAAACAAACCAATTTATATAAATAAAGAGAGACAGTGGTCATTTCTAATAAATAAAACAGCTATTTTACATCATGGTGTGGAATAAGAAACAGGAGTCCCTCATGTTGTTTATGTGTGTACTAATTTATTCCGTTAGTATTCAGCTGTTTCTTTGCTAGTACCATACTGCTTTATCACAAAGACTTTGTAGTTTAGTTTCAAATTAGGGACTGTGATACCCCTTTGCCATGTCTTCATTACATAGGATTGCTTTTGTTAATCTCTTCTGGTTCCAGTTGAACTTCTGGATCATTTTCTCTAGTTCTGCAAAATATAATTTTGGTATTTCAGTTGGACTGAACTGAATCTATATAGCAGATTTTCTTTTTTTTTTAAGGTCTCGCTTTGTAGTTCAGGCTGGCCCTGAGCTCACTATGTAGCCCAGGCAAGCCTCAAACTCAGCAATCCTCCTGCCTCTGCCTCCCGAGTGTGGGGATTACAGGCGTGAGCCACCACACCCTGCACTGTGGTATGTGGTATTGATGGCTGGTGGGCGTGAGTCACCATGCCCAGCATTGTATGTGGTTACTGGGGATCGAACTCAGGACCTTGCACTTATGAGGCAGGTGCTAGCTAAATCTCCAGCCTGTATATAGCAGTTTTTTAAAGATGGTCATTATCAATACATTGTTTTTTCCTACCCAGGAACAAAAGGTATCTTTCCATTATCTGATTTCCTCTTTGATCTTTTTGTTTCAGAGTGCTGTAGTTTTCAAAGCAGAAATGTTTTATTTCCTTCATTAGATTAGGTTCCTAGGTATTTCATTTTTTGGATGCTGTTGTTAAAATAATTTTTCCCCAATTTCTTTCTCAGTGAGTCTTTTATTTAGGTATAAGAAGGTTATCAATTTTTGAGTGTTGACCATATATCTAGCTACTCTAGTGAATTACAATTAAGTCTAAGTCTTTCGGCAGAGGGTTTGAAGTCTTCTGTATAGATTATTATATCATTAGCAAATAATGACAGCTTAACTTCTCCTTCTATGTTTATAAATTACATTTCTTTCCTTGTCTAATTGCTATGGCCATTTCCAGAACTATATTGAACAGGAATGGTGACAGTAGAATCCTTGTCTTGTTCCTGATTTTAGCATGAAAGATTTCAGTTTTGGATCATTTAGTTGAATTGTGGCTGTTGGTCTGTCATAGATGGCATTTATCAGGTTGAGATAGAGACCATCTATTACAATTTTTGTAGGGTTTTTATCATGTGTTGGATTTTGTCAGACACATTTTGTATTATTAAGAAGATTATATGTTTTTGTCCTTGATTTTGTTGATATAAGCCATCACACTATTCATTAATTTATTTTGAACCATCTTTGCATTCTCGGGATGAATCCTATTTGGTCAGTGTGTATAATCTTCTTGATGATCCTGTGTATTATTTGTGAGAATCTTATTGAGGATTTTTGCATTTATGATCAATAGTGAGATTGGCCTGATATTTTTAAGTAAGTAATTATTTACTGTTATTTCTTAAATATTTTTAGATACAGATATAAAGCAAAGATCAAATTGTGATCATAAAGTAGTGGGGTAAGGGACACAGGCTTGAAAAAAGAGTGTGAATATATAATATTAATTTCATACATACACTCAATACTTATAGAAAAATAATCACATTTTGGAAACTAAATATATTTTACTTAATAAACATTTTTATTTATAAAATGTCAGCATTCAAAACTATGGCTGTAATTTTAAACACTAATAATGCATTTATAATCATCAAAAACATAACAGCAAAGAAATAATATATTCTACCATATTGCTCATTTTTTATTCTGAGTTGTATACATTCTGTCTTCAAAAGTAAAACCCAATACTGTAGAAAATGTTAACCTGTTACCTAAACTCATTACCTTATGAATCCCAGACTAGCAATATAAACATAGTCCTATATGAAATGTACAAAACAAATTTGATATTTCTAAGTAATTACTCACCATCATCTCAGTTTTAGCCTTCCCTTAAGCACGGATTTGTGTGAAAATATAGTTCTATTCTATGGAAAATAGTTCATACCTGATGAATAAAAATAAGTGATTCTGAAACTTTTTTTTTTTGGTGACAGGGTCTTGTTTTGTAGGTCAGGTCGGCCCTGAGCTCACTATGTAGCCCAGGCAAGCCTCAAACTCAGCAATCCTCCTGCCTCTGCCTCCTGACTGCTGGGATTACAGGCATGAGCCACCACGCCCAGCATTGTGGTATGCGGTATTGATTGTTGGTGGGTGTGAGTCACCACACCCGCTATTGTTGTATATGCTTTGCCTGGAGCAAACCAGGTACCTTGCTCTTGCTAGGCAGGTGCCAGAACCACTGAGCTAAATCTCTGACCCATTTCTGAAGCTTCTAAAGAGTTGTAGTATTTTATTAATTCCATATTCACATGGATCCAAGTGTATTTTCATTGGTATATTATGTAAAGGAAATATAATAAATATTTAAGAGAAGCAAAATGAGAACATAAACCATCAAATAACTTGTCAGTAGGTCAATACTTTTTCATATTCAAAATGTTACATATACTTTATGTATATGTTCCTCACCATTTCTTCAAACATTTCAAAGATAATTATATATTTTTTTTTAATTCAAAAGGCATTGACTTTCTTTTTTCTAGGAATTTATACTTCTTTTTTCTAGGAATTTATTATACTTCACATTAGTTTATACCACCCTCTTTCTAATTCACAATATCTTTGAATTCAAGCTGTTTGTTGATTAAACTTTAAGGTTAAAACTAAAACTTGATGGACTGAATTCCTTTTATCATTCCCTTACTGCTTAAAGTATTTGTTATTATGCATTAAACGTTTATATCTACTGCATGTGACTTTGCATTTTGAACTAAACAAAAAAAAATAAAGCAAATTCTATAGGAAGTAACTTTATGCCAGAGTAATACATCTCATGGGCCATGAGTAAGGATTTAAAAATTTACCAGGAAAAGAAATCAACGAGTGCACTTTTGTATTAATTAAAAAGCTTTCAAGAATTCATTGTCTTCTCACTTTTAATACTTTTCATTTGCAGTTGAATAGGGAGAATAATACCTTTCACAATACAAGATCAGGTTACATCTTCAAGCTTTAAGAATGGCGCGCCCATTTGAGTGTAAATGATTCAAATTTAACACTTAACATTTTAACATTTAACTTTAACACTTAAGAAATCCAAAGAACAGAAATGAGAAGTCCTGTGTTTTCATCCAACTGTTCCAGAAAAATGATTCCTGATAAACACTTCATTTTATATTTTAAAAACCCCACATCTTTATGCCCTCTCCTATTGATGGGCCTTGGGGTTATTTCCAAGATATAGCTAATAGAAATCTAGCATGTGTGCAGATGTGTTGCTGTGATACAAATCTTTTCATTCTTTCATTTATATAATTAGCGGGGAAATAACAGGCTCAAATGGGATCTAATCCTAGTTTTCCAAGGAATCTCCACGTTGCTCTTCACAAAATGGATGTACTTTAAGGTAAGTGAAGCAAATAGGACATAGATGTGTAAGTACCATATCGTTTTCTGTAGATGAAAAACTAAAGGTGAAAATGAGTTTAAAAATGTATGATAGGGGGCCGGAGGGTTAGCTCAGTGGTTCCGGCGCCTGCCTCGCAAGCGCAAGGTCCTGAGTTCGATCCCCGGTAACCACATATAATGCTGGGCGTGGAGACACGCCCACCAACAATCAACGCCACATACTACAATGCCGGGCGTGGTGGCTCACACCTGTCATCCCAGCACTCGGGAGGCAGAGACAGGAGGATTGCTGAGTTCGCGGCGGCTCGCCTGGGCACCATAGTGAGCTCAGGGCCAGCCTGAACTACAAAGTGAGACCCTGTCTCCAAAAAGAAAAAAAAAAAAATGTATGATAGGTATAGTGAAATAAGAAAATGCTCAAAAGGTAAAAGGAAAAGGGTAAATAAAGAAGGGAAAGAAAAAAATAGATGATGAAAAAGGGAACAGAGCTTTTGTTCTTAGGGGTCAGGGGGTGTAGGAAGGGCAGGGGAATGGGAAAAAATGAAAATGAAGATGTGTCCTGAACTGCTCTAAAGTCTCAATGCTGAATGTGGTCATAAAATAAATTTTAAAAGAAAGGATCTACTTTTTGAAATTACTTTTTTCTTAAATTGCACACTTATTCCAAATGCTCTGTAGAAATTTGCAAGCCCCCCCCCTTCTATTTGAATCTTTATTGGTACATTATATGTACACATCACGATTACACTGAACATTAAGAAGTCATACCAGTATATAACACGACTTAATTCTCTATTTCCCCTTCCCCTATCCATCCTACCACCCCTGCCTCTATATACACAAGCTTTGTTTTCTTTTTTTACCATCAATTTTTTTCTCATTTAGCCAATTTCCTCTTGAATATTTACTTATTCACAATACCTACCATGTATTCTAAAACTTCTTTACATCTTCAGTTTCTCATACAGAGAAAAGATATGATATTTACACATCTATGACCTATTTATTTCGTTTATGAGTATGTCCTTAAGGTATGTCCATTGGATTATAAATGACTTCACCAAACAACTGCTAGACTTAATCACCAAATTTAGTAGCGTAACTGGATACAAGATCAATGCTCAAAAATCAGTAGCATTTTTGTACACAAATAACAGACTTATTGAGAGAGAAATTGAGTTCATTCCTTTTACAATACCACCAAAGAAAGAAAAAAAGAAAGAAAGAAAGAAAGAAAGAAAGAAAGAAAGACAGAAAGAAAGAGAGGGAAGGAAGGAAGGGAGAAAAGAAAGAAAGAAAGAAGAAAGAAAGAAAGAAAGAAAGAAAGAAAGAAAGAAAGAAAGAAAGAAAGAAAGAAAGAAAGAAAGAAAAGAAAGAAAGAAGGAAGGAAGAAAAGAAAGAAAGAAAGAAAACAGGAAGGAAGGAAGGAAAGAAAGAAGGAAAGAAAGAAAAATCTAGGAATAATTCTAACAAAGGAGGTGAAAGACCTCCTAAAAACTACAACACTGAAAAAGGAGACTGAAGAGGATATCGGAAAATGGAAAGACATTCCTTGTTCCTTTGTAGGAAGAACCAAAATCATCAAATAGCTACATTCCCTCAACTACTATACAGATTCAAAGCAATCCTCATTGAAATCCCAACAGCATATTTCACAGATCTAATCATCCAAAAATTCATCTGCAAGTCCCCTTTACATCTCTCTATAACATGTGTCTCAGTGATTTCCCACATGGCCATAAGCTCTGCAGATTTATCATATAGTACTAATCTATATACCCTATTTCCTTTTAGGAGTTTTAAATTTCCTGTAAGACCTTAGTGTTATGTGTCCCTTTGCTGTTGTATTACAGATGCATATGAAGAGATGTGATCAGTGGTGTCTTAATAATCTATTCATTATTCATCCGGCTAAAATGCAGCATTTGATAGCTCACATCTCTAGGTTCTGCTCTATTTAGTTACTGCAGTGTCATGGATATTTCTTGGAGTTGTTCTCACCATCATCCCTTAGGATAGCTTAGCATAATAAAAATATTTTCATAGGAAGAAACTGCATCTGATGAATATGTTAGTACTAAGGTCATATTCATGCTTCTTGCCTTGAAATTGTATTACTTGAAGCTACTGATTACCAATTTCTCCTCTCACAAGGGGAACATCTCATATTCCTAAAATCCATGTTGAGTGACAAGTAAATCTGTTCACAAAATTTCTTCACTCCATTTCTTTCTCTGGTATGTAACAGGACATATTAACTGTTACTAATTGCATAAAATGTTTTTAACCTATCATCCACTTAGTGCACATTTTTTTTTTAGGTTGCAAACTTTCATAGTGTTTTCTTCTGATTATTTACTGCAGAGGAAGCTGCTGAATTCACCTGGCTATGTTAACATACATGAGAGTAATTTTTTGTTGACTATTCTGCACAGTCACATAACACAATTGGGAAATATACTATTTAAATACAGGCTGTTCTCTTAGCAAAATAAGTTGGAAAGTTAGCTTGGTCTCTTTGATATTCAAAGTTGTTTGGCAATGATTTGGCATTATCATTCCTTGGATATCTGCTTTAAAAAAGATGTTTAAACAATGTAATTAAATATATGTACCTTGAAGAGAAAAACTAGAACAAAGATAAAATTTGGAATCCTATGTAACTAAATAATTATTCTTAGTTAAGAAGATTTTAAATTGTGTTACCTCAAACTAATAAAATTTATTTTCTAAAACTATGCCTAGAGAAAATATAGGCAAACATTTAAGTGAGTGAAGATATATTTTACAATTGTTGGGATATTTATTTCTTTTTATTTTATGTTTTAAACTTGTGATATTTGAGCATATTCTTGCATACTCTCTAAGAATATGTAAGATTTAGAAATTATTTTACCACTTTCACTGCTTCATCTTATCACTCCATTCCATTATTAATTTCCCAATAAGTTCATCATTACATGATGTAGGAGCTGATTGACTATTCTCCACATCTATGAAGGTAGTGCTAAGGCTTTCCAACACCATCTGTTAATGCAGTGAAATAAGCCATTCTTGCACTCCTGGCACAAACTTTTTATATATTACAGGCTCACTTTGATATTATTTGAGTATTTTGAAGTATTTTTTATAGGTGAGAATTATGTAATATTTATATCTCATAATACACTTACCAGATTTTGGTAGTATTAAGTTTAAGCCAAAAATGGAAGGGAAAGAACATAAATTCTTTACATTAAGGTATATAGCACAGATTTTAACAGGTATTATCTTAAGTACAATATATGTCAAGTGATAATTATAATGGCTTTATTTTATCATAAAAAAACTAAAAACTCCTAAATATCACAAAATAGAGTCAAGGAGAAAATGGTTCATATAATAAAAGATAATGGAAAAGAAAATAACATTTTTTATTTAGTTGAATTCTTTATTGGTACATTTTGTATACATCTCACAATCACACATAACACTGGAGAATTTGTATCAGTATATGACACAAGTTAATTCTCATTTTTACCCACAACCCTCCCCACCCACACCTCTGCACCCCCTATATACATGCCTTTATTTGTGTGTGACAAGGTCTCACTTTGTAGTTGAGGCTGGCCCTGAGCTCACTATGTAGCTCAGGCAAGCCTCGAATTCAGCAACCCTCCTGTCTCTGCCTCCCGAGTGCTGGGATTATAGGCGTGAGCCACCACACCTGGTACTACATGACCTTTTGTTTTCTTTCAGAATCATCTTTATTCTTTCCCTTCATTACATTCCCACACCAAATTTCCTTTGGAAATTTCCTTTTCTCCAAAAACTGTCATACTTTCTAGAGCTCATTTACATCTATAGATACTCATATCAAAGAAAGATCTGGCATTTGCATATCCATGATCTATTTATTTCACTTATTAGTGTGTCCTCCAGGTGTATCCATTTGCACATAAATGAATCAATCTTGTCATTCTTTATGGCAGAATAACACTCCACTAAACACACACACACACACACACACACACCCCTTTTTTATCCACTCTCCCATTGATGGGCATCTGGGTTGTTTCCAAGATTGGGCTATCACGAACTGAGCTGCTATGAACAAGAGTGTACATCAGTCTTTCCAATGTGATTTTTAAAATTCCTTTGGGTATATTCCTAGCAGGGGGATAGCAGAATCAAATGGGACCCCTAGTCCTAGTTTTCTGAGAAATCTCCACACTGATCTCCACAGTCGTTGCACAAGTGTGCAATCCCACCAACAGTGGAGGAGGGTTTCTTTCTCCCCACAGCCTCGCCAGCATTTATTGTTGGTTGATTTTGTAACTGCGGCCATTCTTTGTGGAATGAGATGCAAAGTGTTGTTTTCATTTGCATCTCTCGAATGACCAGTGATGTTGAACATTTCTTCATATGATTCTTAGAAGCTTTGACTTCTGCCTCTGAAAAGTGTCTGTTCATTTCAGATGCCCACTTTTGAACTGGGTCTTTAAACTTGGGGAGGTTGATCTGTTTGAGTTCCTTATATATTGTAGATCATAGCCCTTTGTCTGATAAACAGCTAGTAAAGATTTTTTCCCATGTTGTTGGTTGTCTTTTAGCAGTGCCAGTGACTTCTTTTGCTGTGCAGAAGCTTTTCAGTAGGATGAGATCCCATTTGTTGATTCTTTCTGCTGGTTCTTGTGCTATAGAGGTTTTATTCATAAAGTCTCTGCCTAAGCCAATGTCTCCAACAGATTTACCTAACCTATATATTCCACCTAGTTTATTGTTTCTGGTTTAATGTTTAAGTCTCAAATCCATTATGAATTTAGTTTAGTACGTGGTGAAAGAGATAGGTCTAGCTTTAATTTTTGGCAGGCTAAAGCTCAGTTTTTCCAGCACCATTTATTAAAGAGGCTGTCTTTCCTCCATTGAGGATTTTTGGCTCCTTTGTCAAAGATAAGGTGGCTTAGTGTATCCGGGATTGTTTCTGGGTCTTCTAATCTCTTCCACTGGTCCTCAGGTTTGTTACTTTGCCAGTACCATGCGGTTTTTAATCACAGTGGCTTTATAGTAGAGTTTTAAATTGGGTATTGTAATACCCCCTGCCATGGCGTGGTTGCTTAGAATTGCTTTTGCTATTCTAGATTTCTTGTGGTTCCAGATGATTTTTTTTTTTTTTTTGCTTTTTGAGACAGGGTCTCGCTTTGTAGTTCAGGCTGGTCCTGAGCTCACTATGGTGCCCAGGCAAGCCGCCGCAAACTCAGCAATCCTCCTGTCTCTACCTCCCTAGTGCTGGGATGACAGGTGTGAGCCACCACGTCTGGCATTGTGGTATGCGGTGTTGATTGTTGGTGGGCGTGTCTCCACGCCCAGCATTATATGTGGTTACTGGGGATCGAACTCAGGTCCTTGTGCTTGTGAGGCAGGCGCCGGAAACCACTGAGCTAACCCTCCGGCCCTCCAGATGAATTTTTTGTATTATTTTCTCTAGCTCTGTGAAGTATAGTGCTGGAATTTCAATTGGAATTCATTGAATCTGTATAGTAGTTGTGGGAGTATAGTCATTTTGATAATGTTGGTTCTCCCGACCCAGGAACAAGGGATGTCTTTCCACTTTCTGATCTCCTTTCCTATCTTGTTTTTGTTTGTTTGTTTGTTTGTTTTTTTGAGACAGGGTCTCGCTTTGTAGTTCAGGCTGGCTCTGAGCTCACTATGGAGCCCAGGCAAGCCTCAAACTCAGCAATCCTCCTGTCTCTGCCTCCCAAGTGCTGGGTCCTATCTCGTTTTTGAGTCCTGTAGTTTCAGAGTAGAGGTCTTTCACCTCCTTTTTTAGATTGATTACTAGATATTTCATTTTTCTGGGTGCTACTGTGAACGGGATTGACTCCCCAGCTTCTCTTTCAGTGAGTCTGTTGTTTGTGTAGACAAAGGCTATTGATTTTTGAGTGTTAACCTTGTATCCAGCAACACTACTAAATTTAGTAATTAAGTTTAGCAGTCTTTTGGTTGAGTTTTTAGGATCCTCTAGATAGAGTATCATATCATGAGCAAATAATGACAGTTTAACTTCTTCCTTACCTATCTTTATTCCTTTTATATCTTTGTCCTGCCTGATTGCTATGGCTAATGTTTCCAGCACTATATTGAACAAGAATTGTGACAGTGGGCATCCTTGTCTTGTTCCTGATCTTAGTGTAACAGGTTTCAGTTTTTGGCCATTAATTATGATGCTGGCTGTTGGTTTCTTGTGCATCAATTCTGATTCTCTTTAGGTTTTGATCATGAATGGGTGTTGGATTTTGTCAAATGCTTTTTATGCATCTATTGAGATTATCATATGGCTTTTTTTAATTGAATTCTTTATTGGTACAATTTATATACATCTCAAAATCACATATAACATTGGGAAATTTGTACCAGTATATGCCACAAGTTAATTCTCATTTTTACCCATATCCCTACCCACTCCCCCCTCCTCCCCCTTTATACATGCTCTTTTATTTTCTTTCTGTATCATATTTAAATGAGTTCTAGAAAGTAGGACAGCTTTTATAGAGTGGAATATTTCTATAGGAAACTTGGTGTGGGAATGTGATGAGGGGAGATTATCATATGGCTTTTGTCCTTGAGTCTGTTAATATAGTGTATTACATTTGTTGAGTTACATATGTTAAACCAGCCTTGCATCCCTGGGATAAATCTGACGATCGGGGTGTATGATTTTCTTGATAACTCTGTGTATTCTGTTTGCCAGTATTTTATTGAGGATTTTTGCATCAATGTTCATTAGAGAGATTGGCCTGTAGTTTTCTTTTTTGGTTGGATCTTTCTCTGCCTTTGGAATCAAGGTAATGGTTGCTTCAAGGAATGATTTGGGGAGTACTGCTTCCCTTTTGATTTCATTAAAAAGATTGAGAAGTAGTGGCATTAACTCTTCTTTAAAAGTTTTGTAGAATTCAGCAGTGAAGCCGTCAGGACCAGGGCTTTTCTTTATTGGTAGGCTTTTATTATATTTTCAGTCTCACATATTGAGATCAGGTTGTTTAACATTTTTGTCCTCTTCATTCAGCTTTGGAAGTTCATATGTGTCTAGGAATCTATCCATTAAAGAAAATAAAATTTAACTAAATTACTATTTTAAAAAGTCTTACACAAAAACAAATACATTTTGATTAAAAATAGAAAACTGAGTTAATTTATTTTATGTACAAATTTGCTTTTGGTTACCATATAAATACACATTCACTGAGTAAAGATGTACCTTATATTGAAATTATGTAATGCTGTGATTGACCATTTGTTTTTTCTTTTTTTAATAGAAAAATGTATCCAGCATTTTACTGGCCTTTTATTTAAAAGGCAGGCGTCTAGCTAGTATGACCTGTTTACTTAATGTATTATGTATTGCCACAAACATTTTTAAGTATTCTTGGGCAAAAAGGAGTACATAACTTGAGGCCCTAAAATAGCTGTCTAATTATGATTTATTTCAGATAAATTATGAACAAGATTTATTCCTGATGTAAAATTTAAAAGTAGGCTGTATTATTTATTAAAACATCAAAGTTATTTTGATCTATTCATATGTTAGATATGCATGTAGAATAACATATATTTGGAATAATTCTTGGTATATTAAAATTAATATTGAAAGGATTTACTATTCTTATTTTCACAACTTACTTTCTGACAGACAAATGGCCACCTATTGCATCAGTGAAAATCTTAGATTTTTCATCTTTTAAGTGTAAGTAATCATATCTATCTAATTGTTAAATAGTACACACAATGAATGGTAATTGCTCTTTTAATAAAAATAACTAATAACTATCGAAATAACTAATTTGTATTCCCTGGCAAAGCTTATAAATGTTGAAAAAATGTGTATTATACATAGTCTGGTGTTTCTGAAAGCTATGGGAAATTGAAATCTTACATGTAACTTTAAGGTATCTATACAACACTCATCCTACACTGTGGTACAACTCTCAGCTGTCAGCACAGTTTCACAACTTTTTCTTAATATGATTAATAGTGATTTGAATAGTATCTCACTGAGTGATGACTACAGTTTTTTTGTTGTTGTTGTTGTTGTTTTTTGAGACAGGCTCTCACTTTGTAGTTCAGGCTGGCCCTGAGCTCACTATGTAGCCCAGGCAAGCCTCAAACTCCGTAATCTTGAGTAGTGGGATTAAGCCGTGAGCCACCATGCCTGGCAGATGACTATGGCTCTTAAAAATTATTCTCTGTGTAATAGGTTACTTAATTCTAAATTGAAGTATTTGTATCATTCCTATTTTTTCTGAGGAAAACATGGGAAGGTTGCCGAGAAAGTTTACGAAGGACACAGAGCGAGTATACTGGAGACTCCTTCATCCGGTTCCGATCTGCTGAGTGCTGTGGAGTGAGGTGAGAGAAAAACTCAAAGACAGAATTAAAGGGACAAATGGGGAGCCAGGATGGCCAGTGCTGAGCAAAGTGCAAAGACACTGGCTAGACAAAGCTGCAGAGAGTTATGTGTGGGGAACTGTGGGCAATTTACTCAGACTTACAATTTACTTACTTGGACCTACAGATGCCTTCCTTCCTTCCTTTCCTGCAGGATCAACTACTAGGATTATTGACCTTAAAACTCACTCAGATTTAAAGAGGTCCGCCCTGCCCTGTGGGATCTTCAACTACAGGGATTATTGTGGATAATTGCCCTGTTTTATGCATACTAGGATTATGGGCATGAAGGCTTGGTAACAGATAAAGGTGCAGCCAGCTCGGGGCATTGGCGCCCTTTCAGCTTGTGCGGTTTTTGGCCTTTTCCTGCCACTGGTTGGAGTAGCAAGTTGAGCCCAGACTCAGCCTTTTCCTCAAGGTTATGAGTTTGTTGTTTGCTAGTTGTTGATCCTTTTGGTGTGGGACTCAGTGGAACTCGAGTTTGCCATGAGGGTTCTGGTTGCGTCCTATTACTCTATAACCCATAGTTATTGGTGACACAATCCTAGTTGAGCTGAGGTTAAGGGGCTACATGGAGGGACTATGTTGCTGATGTAGGCAACACATCTAAAGGCAGAGGATCAGAGCGGACAAAATATAGGTTATGGTTAATAATCTTGTCATTTTAGTAAAGAAGGTTCTGATTTTGGAAAGGTAATTGAGGTGTGAATCACCTGACCTCAGCTGCTACATTATCTCACATTGAGCCCAGTGCTTCACAGGACATCTCTTTGGCTTCAGCCCTGGCCACTGAGGGAGAGGTTGTGCTAACCCATGCATGCCCCACAGTGTTCTTTTGAGTCACATAGGCTGCCTTTGGACTCACTTCTTAAAAATAAGCCAATTAAGAAGTAACTGCTTGCAGTCTCCTCTGCTTATAGCCTGCTTTGGGTATAAATCCGTAGGGCAATCCCTCACAAGTATGTGGTAAAACAGCTTTTGATAACATAATTGAACTTCAGGGAAAGACATACTCTTAATTCCTTTGTCCTACTGAGAGATCATACAGCTTTTGAATGCATAAAGCTAATGCGTTTCAGCAGTAAGAAGTATAATTAGCACATGTAGATACAGAAATATAGTCTGTCAGTTCACATTCATGGATTTATATAATCCCAGATGAATGGAAACTGCTTTTTAAATTCATCTGTACCAAACATGTGCAGAGATTTTCCTTTGTAATTATTACTTAAATAATTCAACTATTTACTTTATATTTACATTGTACTGTGGATATATTCTAGATATTATTTAAAATGTACAAAGGGGCCCATTCCAATTACATGTAAATATTAATTAATCTTATATAATGGTCTTGAATGATCACTGATTTTGATATTCTGAGGGATTCTGAATATCTGAAAGACATCCTCTGCAGATACCAAAGCAGGGTTGTATTCTACAAACCAGCTGTCCAGTTCAGGTACTGAAGGAAAGCTACAAGAATAGTATGGGGTACAGGTGTGAGTAATGAGGGGTAAAGAAAAAATGTGATGGTAATAAAAAAGGGAAACAAAACTTATCTACTTAGGGGGTGGGAGTTGTGGGGTGGGTAGGGGAAATGGGAAAAATGAGAATTAAATTGTGTCATATACTGCACAAATTCCCAATATCGAGTGTGATCATGATATGACATGTACATACAATGTACCAATAAAGATAAAATTTTTTATAAAAAGAATAATATGTAGTTTGTTGTAAAAGAGTAACACAATCAGTACATTTAAGGGCAATTTATTTGCCCTAACCCATCCTCTAGATTTTGAATATGTTAAATTTTCAGCCAATGGCACCAGAAAAAGAAGTTTTAACTAAAACTTTTAAAGTTTTAATGTAGACAATTTAGGAAGTATTCTGATTCGGATAGAGAAACACGTTCGAGGCCTCTGAGCGCAGGGGTGAGCTTTGGGGAGGTGACTGGACCCTAGGGGAGCTGCACGTGCTCACTGGTGCCGAGGGTTCTGCAGGGGTGCTGGGGAGAGAGCAGGCTCCCGGGGTGATCTCAGCGTGTATGCCCCCTTTCAGGCTGTTCCCTTCTCTTGTTGCTTTCCACCTAGATGATTTTCTTAATTATTGTGTATAATTGTTTTTCTATTATAAAGGTTTCATTTTTGTGATGACCTGAATCCTCAGAGAATTGCCAATTTTTCTATAAACACCCTCCTGACACATCACATTTCTGAGATCACATACTGGTACAAATCATTCTGATTACTTTCACAGATACTATATAACATATAGCAAATTTTAAACAAATGCTTAAGCACTTAAAAGACAGAAATGGTACTGAAGTAACACAGAGATATAGAAAAGAGCTATTAGGGGAGTATAACAATTTCTGTATAGTTTAGCATAATAACATGAAATAAAAAATAAATAGAAACTCAGAGGCAGAACTAAAAGGAAGATGGTATCTGGGAAAGAGGGAAAGATAAGATAAAAATGACATTTGAGACTTGTCTTAAATTATTTGTGCTAAGAATGCTGGAAAGCTGCAGGTTATTATATTTGCGACCACTTGTAAAAGTCTCAGATTTTCTGGTTTGTCTAAACCTGTCCAAATGCCCTTTTACCCAGTTGGCCCCCTTCGAGGTGAATCTCACATGGGTCCTAAATCTGGCGATAGATCCAACACACGTAATTAGGTCACCAACACGATTAACCCTGGGTCTAATTTCCAGTGAAGTTAAGCCTGTGTTTAAAAGTCAACGATTGCTCTGGGCCACTAAGTAAACTCTGGGGTTCTCTAATTTTGGCTTATGCTGAAAGTTTAAAACTCTGAGCTATTTATGTCTAATGATACTTCTGTGAAATTAGAAACAAGCATCCTTCTTCCTGACTTCTAGATTCTGAAAGGCATAAATGGAGGCCCTTTTTTAATAGTGAAAAATAAATACATAAATAAAGTCAGAATTCAGTTAGAGCTTACAAGAAGGGGGCTATAGTGAAAGTCTGTAACCATCAACAGAAAATTATTCTTATGAATAAGCTAGTATTTATGTATCATTGGTAAAATTAAAACAGCAATAGTACTTCTTTTTTTGAGTTTAAATGCTGTTAATTCTTAATTTTAATTGTTTTTATTGGTGCATTTTATATACACATTATAATCACAATCCACATGGAGAGTTTGTGCCAGTAACTGACAAAGCAATTCTCATTTTCAAAAAATGTATGGAAGTTTAAAGAAGTCCAACTATTATGTCCAATGAACACAGCAATACAAAGCCAGAAGACAATCCCTGCAGGCATGAGAGGATAGAGGTAACAGAGAAATGTGGCTTTTAATATTGAAAAGTCTATCCAAGAGGGAAATTGCTAATTATTGTTGTTAAAATTAGTTCCATTTATTTTTGTCGGATTTTTATGTTTTCTTTAACCATACTTACATTTTCAGTTCTCTCGAATTATCTTCAGAGTAAATGGAATGAAAATTTTATCTATGTATCAATGTATACATCTACATCATTTTCTTATTCTCTGTGATGTTTGTGTACCATATCTATATGGACAGTACTTTGTTAAAAGCAATTATAATAAAATAACATTAGATGAGGATGATGGATTTAAAAAATAATTTTAGAATTACCAAAACACATGTTATAGTGGGAAAAGCAGAATTTTAGCTGTTCATACACACTCCACCTACATGGAATCACTGAATGGAAAAAAAGGATTACTAAATAAGAGGATTGAAATAGAACTTCTTTATGAGAGGAATAGTATATCTAAAAATATTACCTTAATTATATAATAATTTTCTTCAGCAATAATCTGTTGTTAGAGGCCTCATTTTTACTATTTCCACTTCACTTAGTTAAATATGATAATGTGACTTCAGGGACTATTACCCAACTGTGTAGAAGAGGAAATCGAATGTCAAGGGTTGTATTACTGAATGAAGGTCAGCTCACTGCAGTGCAATGCAGAAAATGTAACAATAAGCCTGCTTCTCCAGATTCCTTTTACAAAGTCAGAGAACAGGTACTTTTAAAACAATTCAAATGACATGAACTTTATAAAGCTTGAAACAAAACAATAGTATTCCATTTGTAAATCAAATATATACAAACATTTAGTAATGTCTTTGAGTATGACAGAAGGAAGACAAGAAAAAATTTAAAAAGCATTTATGGTCGTTGATGTCACTCTTTTCTTCATATTGAAGGTGAAGACTGAATGGATATAATTTTTGCAATCAACCTCCCATCATTGATTACCATATAAAAATTGGCTCAGTGGTAGGACCAGCATTTGCCAAGAGTTCACATGCATAGATCTACCCTAAGGAAGTGCTCTTTCGTGGGGTACAGGATGATATGAACAAGGCAAATCTTGGACACATATGTAGTTCTTTCTAGTAAGAAAGTAAAACTCAAACTTTAACATACATGAAAATAACCCCAAGGCACATTAATTTAGAGATCACTAGAAAGACCCCAAACTGCTTCCACTATGATCAAGAAATTATATAAAAGTACAATGTGAAATGTAAAAGTGAACACACATGTGGTTATTATGAAGCTATAAAAACTCATAGATGAAAATTAAATTGTGTTATATGCTGGTACGAATTATCAATATTGTGTGTGATCATGATGTGTATATATAAGGTACCAATAATGATTCAGATTTAAAAAAAAAGACAGACTACAGCTGAGAAAGAAAGAAAAAAAAAACACCTCATCAAGAGAAAAAAGGGAGCCAGTCCTCAGCCTGTCTATTCCTCACCACATTAAGCATTTTACCTCAGCTGTGTGTAGTCCAGGGAGGGGCAGGATTGTACTAGTTTTCACCATGAGGAGCTTCATTTTCTGGTTGTAGCCCTGAGCTCCTCAGTTTATTCTTGCCCTTGTAATCCTGAGCTCTTACTGTAAATGAATTGCTTACATGGGGAAAAAGGGGGCTCTGAGGTGAGCTCAAATTCTTCTCACTGAAAACGTTTTCCCAGTAAGATGAGCATGATCTCTGTGGAAATACGTAAAAGGAAGACTCTGGACCTGAATCCTGAGACATCCAGAGAGGGGAAACATTCTTCGCAAACTATTTTAAAAGCCTGAGTTCTTTGACATTCCTTTTGCATTTTACCTTGAGAACAAGAACTGGTACGTGAGTTTGATTTATGCTCATTTGGCAGAATGCATGAGAACAGTAAAGATGAAATAGTCTCTGTTTCATACCCATGAATACATAATTTTATTTTTGAATTTGAGCATAGCAGCACCCTGCGATGATTTCTACTGTTTGGAAATTGTATTTATACATGCGGGCCCCAAATTTATAAAATGTTTACTTATCCTGTGTTCTCGCAAAACATTAAAAATCTAACACTATAGAAACGACCTATTTGAAGTTACCATTCAAGGGAAATTTTGTCCACCTTCAAGCTTCCAAATTATCTGCTGCCTCACAAGTAAAAACTTACATGCAGTGAAATTCTTCTCTGTTGAGAACATTGTTTATGTCAGTTGAGATCTGCCTCAGTTGTCTAGAATGCTTCAGTAAACTGCTTTGAGAAGGCTCAGTGTAGTTTTTTTTTTTTCTATTCAGTGATCAGATAGGAGGAGAAGAAAGATCGTAATCAACACTGAGAATTTGTACCACTACATGATACAAAGGGAGATGTGGTGGAGGTGTGTGTAATGAGGGGTAAAGAAACATGTGATGGGAATAAAAAAGGGAAACAAAGCTTATGTATTAAGGGGCTGTGGATTGTGGGGTAGGTTTGGGGAATGGGAAAAATGAGAATTAAATTGTGTCGTATACTGGTACAAATTCCCAATATTGAGTGTGATCATGATGTGTATATAAAATGCACCAATAAAGACAAAAGTTCTTTAAAAAGATAAAAATTAATTTAAAAATGTACCAATGAAATAAATCTGTTTTAAAAAAGTTAGTTATAGGCCGGGTGTGTTGGTTCATGCCTGTAATCCCAGCACTCGAGAGGCAGAGACAGGAGGAATGCCGAGTTTGAAGCTTGCCTAGGCTACATAGTGAGCTCAGAGCCAGCCCGAACTACAAAGCGAGACCCTGTTTAAAAAAAAAAAAAAAAAAAAAAGTTAGTTATAAAGTGGTGGAACCAAATAGTAATGTGCCTCTGGGAAACTTTTAGTTTATTATGCCAATGAATATACATAGTACTTTGGGAATAGTAAGACTGGTCTGTAAAGAGTTAATTTTAAAAAAAAAATTATTTATTTTTTATGCTACCGGAGATCGACCTCGGGCCCTTCTGCTTCCAAGGGAGGCACGGTACCACTTTAGCTAAATCCCCGGCTGGTAAGAATTAATGAAAAAGCAGAGAAGGATTGTGGAACTGAGCCCGAGCCCACAATTATTTCCAACCCAAAATATCACCTTAAATGCCACTCCCATTGTCAGGAGAGAGGTGATACCCAATTATTTAAAACAAATAAATAAAACTAAAACAATATTTACATGAAATGATAAAAAGCTTTTAGAGAATTTAATTTTATGAAGAAACACAACATGAAGAGAGAATCTATGGAGACTTGTAAGAGCAAATGGTTTGTAAGGGAAGACATGGAAGTACAAATACCGCAATTGTTTTTTAAAGGTAAATACATTGATCACACACTTAAACAGTAATGCTTTCTTATCGGTGACTTACCATAGAGTAGACATAAATGAACTTAAGTATCAATAAATATTTTTATATACTCAGTTTCTAAAAATATTAATTGTTGACTTTTAACGGAGAGTTGTCAGTAGTCAAATTTTAAATACTGTTAGTTGTCACTCCATTTGATATTGCAGTTAAAGTAAAAAGACAAGTAAAGACATGAAACATTTGTTATAGTAAGTGGCATTATGTGAATCACATAACAGCTTTGCCAAATGATTTACTTTTGTTCAGGGACCTGTGAAGATATTTTCATATTTATTTATTTTATAACATATCCTGATGGTTAATCTTGTATATTATGAATCAAAAGCTAAAATCCATGCCATGTGTTATAGAATTAGTTTTCTTTTTAAATAAAGGCTCCCATTTCCCATATTTTATCAGACATTTTATAATTTTATAAATTTAGATTGAACATGATGTAGATATATGCTTCCTTATAAACATCTGGAGGAAAATTTCCATCTCCTGTTTAAAATGCCGAGTTAATGGGTAGATGATTCACTCTAGGAAAAAAATGTTTATAGGTCAATTATTACTCATTGCTAAATAATATGCCATGCTAACAATCTTGAATAGAACAAACTGAACTTTGAAACTGTTTAAAACCTTAACAATTACTCCTCAGAAAAGATTTAACAAATCTACCAGAGTAATGCCTCATTTTCTTTGACAGCATTTACAGATTTTGTTCTTGTTACCTTCTGATCATTACACTGGATTTCTAAAATTTCTTTTCCCTCAATTTTTTAATAAGCTGAGTTTATTGGTACATGTTAGGAACACATTATGATCCCATTCATCATCGAGAATTTCTACGTGTACATTATGTATCTTTTTTTTTTTGAGACAGGGTCTCGCATTGTAGTTCAGGCTGGCCCTGAGCTCACTATGGTGCCCAGGCAAGCCGCCGCGAACTCAGCAATCCTTCTGCCTCTGCCTCCCGAGTGCCGGGATTACAGGCGTGAGCCACCACGCCCGGCATTGTGGTTTGCGGTGTTGATTGTTGGTGGGCGTGTCTCCACGCCCAGCATTCTATGTGGTTTCTGGGGATCGAATTCAGGTCCTTGCGCTTGCAAGGCAGGCGCCGGAACCACTGAGCTAACCCTCTGGCCCCTACATTATATATCTTGATTCTTGTTTTTTCCCACTGCCCTGCCCCTTTTTCAACACCCCCTCTCCAATATACATAGACTTTGTTTCCAGTTCTTCCTTTTTTTTTTTTTTACCATCAAATTGTTTCTTTTCCTTCTTTGCTTTCCTTCCCTCTGCCTCAAGTTCCTCTTTCACTTTGAATATTTTCTTCCTATTTCACAACACCTAATAACCCATTTTGAACCTCATACACACTTTCATTTTCTCACACTACAGAAATGATACAGCATTTATACATGTGTGTCCTCAGGCACACCATTTAAATATAAATCTTTCTAATTTATCATTCTTTATGGTTTAGTGATACTCCATTTTTTAAATTGAATTCTATATTGGTACATTTTATATACAGCTCACAATCACACTCAACATTGGGGAATTTGTACCCATGTATGACAGGAGTTAATTCTCATTTTTACCCATATCCCTACCTACCCACAACCTCTAACCCCTTATATACATGCTATTTCTTTTTCTTTCAGAATTATATTTATTCTTTCCACTCATTCCTTTCCCCTACCACATTCCCTCTGAATATTTCCTATTTTACAAAATCTATCATACACTCTAGAACTCATTTACATCTATAGATTCGCATACCAGAGAAAAGATATGATATATACATATCTGTAATCTATTTCAGTTATTAGTGTGTCCTCAAGGTGTGTCCATTTGCACATAAATGAATGAAACATTCTTTATGGCAGAGTAATACTCCATTTTATTTTTTACCCACCCCCCACATCTTCTTGATCCTGTCTCTGGTTGATTGGAATTTGGGCTGTTTCCAAGATTTAGCTATTACAAAATGTGGCCCCATATACATAAGTGCACATATGTTGCTGTGATATGATGCTTTTAATTTTTTTAGGAAGATATCCCCGAGGGTTAATAGCTGGGTCAAATCCTAGTTTGTTTGTTTGTTTGTTTTTGTTCTTTTGTTTTTTTTAGACAGGGTCTTGCTTTGTACTTCAGGCCGGCTCTGAGCTCACTGTGTAGCCCAGGCAAGCCTCGAACTCAGCAATCCTCCTGTCACTGCCTCCCGAGTGCTGGGATGACAGGTGTGAGCCACCACACCCGGCACAAATCCTACTTTTTTGAATCTACCCACTGATTCCATAAAAGTTGCACTGTTGGAACCAGTGATGGAGAAGAGTTCCTGTTTCTCTACAGCCTTGGCAGCATTTGTCCTCGTTTAATTTCTTGATAATTAGGCAATCTTCTTAAGTGAGATGGAATCTCACCATTATTTTAATTTGTATCTCTTGAAAAGTCATTGATGTTGAACATTTTTTCATGTATTTTTTTGCTGTTTCTACTTCTTCATCTGAGAAATGTTTACTTTCTCAGGTGCCCATATTTGGTTTGGGTCTTTACATTTTGGGGAACTGAGTTTTTTCAATTCTTTATATATTCTAGTTATTAGTTCATTGAGGAACAACAGGCTAAAATTTTCTCACTCTATGAATTTTTTTAAAGCACAAATTTGATGAATTTATTACAAGATTTATCAGAGTTAAGAGAAATAATAAATTATGATTTTTTTTTTTTACTCTGTTGATGATTTCTTTTGCTGTGAAAGGCTTTTGAAGAGGATGAGGTTCCAGTTGTTAAAACTTTGTATGATTTCCCATGCAGTCTGGGTTTTTTTCATAAAGTCTCAGCCTCCTGCTCTGTCCTCAAGTGTTCTTCCTATTCTCTCCAGCAGATTTAATATATCTGTTTGGATTTTTAGATCTTTGAGCCATTTTAACTTTAGTTCTGTGGATGTTGAGTCTAATTTTAGCCTTCACCATGTAGAAGACTAGTTTTTCCAGCACCCTCTATTAAAAAGGCCATCACTGGGCATGGTGGCTCAGGCCTGTAATCCCAGCACTCGGGAGGCAGAGACAGGAGGATTGCTGAGTTCGAGGCTTGCCTGGGCTACATAGTGAGCTCCGAGCCAGCTGAACTACAAAGGGAGACCCTGTCTCAAAAAAAAAAAAAAAAAGAAATAAAAAGGCCATCATTCTTCCAGTGAACATGCATAGTGCTTTGTAAAAGACAAGATGGTTGTCTTTGAAGTTCTTTCTGCACCTTCTAGTCTGTTTCATTGGTTGTCAGGGTTTTTGTTTTTGTTTTACCCTTACCATTCTGCTTTTATCACTGAAATTTGCCAGTATAATTTCAAGTCAGTATTAGAAGGCCTCCTGTCTTGCCATTGTTCCTCAGCATTGTTTTTATTATTTCAGGTAACTTCTGGTTCCAAGGAAATTTTACTAATGACTTTCTAGTCTGATGATGAATGATTGGAATTGCATTAAATCTGTATGACAGCCGGGCATGGTGGCTCGTGCCTGTAATCCCAGCACTCGGGAGGCAGAGGAAGAGGATTGCTGAGTTCAAGGTTTGCCTGGGCTACATAGTGAGCTCAGGGCCAGCCTGAACTACAAAGTGAGACCCTGTCTCAAAAAAAAAAAAATCTGTATGACAATTTTGGGAGTATGACCCTTCACTATGCTGGTTCTTCCTCTCCATAAACAAAGGAAATCTTTCAAATTTCTTATATTGTCTTCCATCTCCCTTCTCAGGGTAATGCAATTTTCAATTGATCTTCTACTTCTTTTGTGAGACTGATTCCTAGGTATTTTGTTTTTGTATGCTATTATGTTTAATTAATTTCTTTTTTCTGTGAGTTTGTTATTTGTGCAGGAATGCTATTGATTTTTGAGTGTTGACTTTGTATCTGGTTATGCTACTGAATTTTATTATTAAAACATGATGTCTTTTAGTGCCATTGTGGGGGTGTTCTCTGTGAAACACCATGTTATCCACTCATAACAATGATTTAACTTCTTTTTTCCTTTTCTTTCTTCTGATTGAAGGCACAGATTTTGCTGTGTCTGTTCAGCTATTTCTTCAGGAATGCTCAATTTTGAACTTCACTTTGTAACAGTTATTTTTAAGATAGTACAAAAACAAGAAATTTATTTATTGGTAGAAAGTTATGAATAGATCTGCTTGTTAATTACATTAATTCGTACAGTATAGAAGAGGATAATAGACTCTCAATGTATGAATGTTTAATGATTATGCAGAGGGAACCATGTAGGGCACAAAAGATGCTGCCTAACTTCTGAGGCCTTTTGATTTATTCCATAAAGAAATTACCAAGAGTAAAGCAGATATTTATGTGTAGAAAAATTCAGTCTGTGTATGCTTACATTTGATTATTTTCATATGATCTGAAGTGTGATCTCTCCAACCTGACAAGTATTCAGATGATGAAAGACTTAGGGTGATAAATTTTTCTTCTCTAAATAATAAACCTAAGGGTAATTAATGTCTTTTTTATTTCCCAAGAATTAAAATAATATCAGAAACAAAGCAGAAAGGTAGATGTGTAAGCTTATTAAAATTTAAAATATTCTTTCTTTCCTGAAGTGAGGAAAAAAGATCTTTTATATTGGTATAATGTCTGCATTCAAAACTCCATAGCCATTTGAAATATAAACAACTTTTTAAAATTTTTTACAACCTAGTCTTTAAGGAATGAATTTGGGAAGGTGATGTTAAAAAGTTGCTAAAGGTTTTTTTTTTTTTTTTTTTTTTTTTTTTTGAGACAAGGTCTTGCTTTGGTAGTTCAGGCTGGCCCTGAGCTCACTATGTAGCCCAGGCAAGCCTGGAACTCAGCAATCCTCCTGTCTCTGCCTCCCGAGTGCTGGGATGACAGGCGTGAGCCACCACGCCCGGCACTGTGGTATGTGGTATTGATGGCTGGTGGGCATGAGTCACCACGCCCAGCATTGTATGTGGTTACCGGGATCAAACTCAGGACTGAGCTAAACCTCTGGCCTGCTAAAGTTTTTTTAATAGGACACAAAAAGAACTTCTGAGTGCTTATAGAACAAGCCAGTTCTGCAATGCTATAAAATAACTATAATTCATCTCTTTTAAAAATGAGAGTCATTAAAAATCAGAGTATAGCTACAAATGTAACTCCTTCAGAAAAATGACTTTGAAGTGATAGAAAGTCTTACGTCTCCCAAGGAGAAAAGAGTCTCTTCATTTTTTTTTTTTGTAAAAGCTAAGTACATTTAGAGGTAAATTAGTTATCTGAATAGTATTTTTCTTTATGTTTTAGAAAGTTATCACAGAAAGGTTTTTTTTTATCTTATCCAGAGCTTTCAAAGAAAGTAGTTTTCAGAAAATATTTTTATGACTATATTTTAAAAAATTGATCAAGAAAGATATCTAGTAACTATAAATGCTGTTTAATCTAATATCAATGTGTTCAAGATTAGTAGAAATTCATAGTGTAATATGATCATTCTTTGTTCTAAAGGATAGAGACATGCCATTTAAAACTTTTCTCTTGATTGCATAAGGAAAATAAAAGAGTTAAAATACTTTGCAGCACTGCAAGTTTGCCAGGAGAAATAGTTTTAAAACACAAGTTATTAATACAGCTAAACACATATGTTTATAATCTTACAAACATAAAGTATTTTGTGGAAAAAAATGTTAACTAATCAGTCCCACAAATCATGCATATTATATTTAGAAATTTTAAGTAATTTAGAATGCTTAGTTTTTTAAATACAAAAGTTTTCAAACTAATCTGATTTGCCCAAGTATCCACGTTAAATGGATAACATTAACAAGTTTTCCTAATCCAATTTACAGTCTTACATACTTGAAGCCTCTAAATAATGTTAAAACTTTACACTTTGCAAAATTATTATTTTCTTTGTTATTATTTCCATGCTCTTAGCTTCTCATTTTATTAGATTTTCTCAGCTTTTTCTCTTGTGTTTTGTTTCCCCATTTTTGTTTTTGCATCACTTGGCTACTGGGGTGAAACAAAGCCTTCTTAAAAGATCAGTGGTGCATAAACATCATTAAAAAGGCAATTTACCTCTCCCCTCCCAGTGATGGAGAACCTTTGCATGCCTAGTGCAGTGGATTGCTTTTTATCACTGGCGGCTCTAAAAGTTCCACCACCATGGAAAAATATTTTAAATGAATACTTATGAGTTTATATGACTAAATTAATAAAATAAACCCAATACTTATTATTTTTATTAGATGCTATTATACCTTTTGTTTAGTTATGCTTTAACAAGAATGGTTTTTTTCCAAATTCTCAAAAAGTGATTTTTCAAATTCCAGATTTGCCACACACAGTGAGATGAGGAAGCAAGACAAAGAGCGCCCAGGGTTTCACCAGGCTTCTGAGAGTCACATCTCAGACAATACACTCTGATTTTCTACAGCAGGTTATGTATGTACCAGATCCATACAGTGAATGTTATTGTTATGTACTACATACAAATCTGTAATGCAAAAAGATTTGAAAAAAGTACTGTACCTTCAGACTAGTCAAAGAGTTGAAATAGATTTACTCTAATGAATCCTAAAAACAAATTTTAATAAAAATAGGATATTCATGGCCCAGGGATTTAGCTCAGTGGCTTTGGCGCTGCCTGGCAAGCACCAGGTCCAGAGTTTAATCCCCTGTAACCACACACTGCCAGGCTAGGCCTGGTGGCTGATCCCTGTAATCCCAGCACTCAGGAGGCAGAGGCAGGAAGATTGCTGTGAGTTTAAGGTAGTAACCTCAAGGCCAGCCTGAACTACAAAGTGAGACCCTGTCCCCCCAAAAAAAAAATTCACTTGAAAAAATTTGATGATTGAAAAAATGGAAACAAGTTTATGTATGTAAGGGTGGGGTATTATAGGGAGGGCAGGAAATGGAAAAAAAATGAGAATCAAAATGTGCCAATGAAATCAAATTTTTTTTTTGAGACAGGGTCTTGATTTGTAGTTCAGGCTGGCCCTGAGCTCACTATGTAGCCCAGGCAAGCCTCGAACCCAGCAATCCTCTTGTCTCTGCCTCCTGAGTGCTGGGATTACAGGCATGAGCCAACACACCTGGCAATAAAATCAATTTTTTAAAAAAGAAATTCAGTTGCCTTTTAGAATATAGCTTTATATTGTTAACTACAACTTGGGGGCCAGATACCTACTTTGATAAGGCGGTTTTTATATGTACAAAGCCACAGTCACATATTTACATATTTTTGGTTACTTATTCCAAAGCAATAGAGGTTTTGACACAATATGGTCTCCAAAACTAAAATATTTACTAATTTTTAAAGGAAAACAATGCAAATTCTTCTTTAGCCTCAGATAATATAATTTAGACACTAGAATAATAGAAAAAGAAACAATGAAATCATTCCAATGTCAAGAAATTTGGCTAATAATCAACAAATAAGTTAGAGGTATTAGCAGTACAGAGTTGATTTAAATATAGAATTAGAAGATGAGATCTTGGGCTGGAGATTTAGCTCAGTGGTTCCAGCACCTGCCTTGCAAGTGCAAGGTCCTGAGTTCGATCCCAGTAACCACATAGAATGCTGGGCATGGTGACTCACGCCCACCAGCAATCAATACCACATACCACAGTGCTGGGTGTGGTGGCTCACGCCTGTAATCCCAGCACTCAGGAGGCAGAGACAGGAGGATTGCTGAGTTCCAGGCTTGCCTGGGCCACATAGTGAGCTCAGGGCAAGCCTGAACTACAAAGCAAGACTCTGTCTCAAAAAAAAAAGAAGATTAGATCTTTAAAATAAATATTAGTACTTTATATTAATAAGTAGGGAGACAAACAAAATGAGTGTATAAAAGGCATTAAGTAGAAAATTAAATCCTATGAAAATGAGTCAAAAGAACATCATGCAACTGGAGAGTAAATTATTTCATGTGTCATTAAGAAGCCAGTGGTTGGAATTTATAGCTGATGAGGGAGAACAAGAGGCTGAGTTAGTGAGCACAATGCTGAATATGAATATATGAAGGTTCTATTTTGTACAAATTTTACTGAGTTATAAAATTAAATAAAGCACTGTGTGACTTTCTAGTGTTACAGAACCATCTGGTACAATTATGGATGGTTGAGATAAAATTTCCTTCTGTCCTCTTCATTTTATATTGAACCTTCATAGAATAATATAATTTAAAATATACTCTGATAATGGTAAATTTTTACTATCAAGGTAAAACAATGTCTGCTTTTTCAAATATTGATAGACATTTTAGGAAGATAAACTGATGTGGGTCTCTGGGAAATTAAAACAATGTAGCCATTAACTGTTGCATGTACGTATGGCCTGCATGATTCTCCAACTAGTTTAGTTAACGCCATTACCTCTGTTATACATGGGGATTTAAAACATACTAATAAAAGTATATCCATTGGGTATAAAAAATGTTTCAAGGCACTGACATTTGAGATGATCTCTGAAGTCTGTGAAGTCTTATTTTTGCAGCTTATTAGCTGTACAATTTAAACTAATAGTACAATTATAAAAATACTGATATCTATTTCATTGTGTTGTTATGAGAATTAGATGGGTAAGGATAGGTAAGCCATGTAGATTATAGTAATGATATGGATATTTTAAAGGACATGAGAGAATAGAGGTAGTGAATCTTGTTATAGAGCAACTATAAAGAATCTGTTGTTATTTAGCTTTAGAGTATAAGATTAAAAAATAATCAAACCCTGTGATAACACAAGAAGATAGAGCAATTCTTTAAAACATTTTTTTAAAATCACCAGAATTTATTGACTTAGAAAAAAAAGAAATATATGGTTTGAAAAGCTGATTAGAGGGTGAATGGACCATAAAGTGAAGTTCTTATTCTGCTTATGGGAGAAATTCAGTATCCTTAGTTGAATTTATATTAGGACACTGTAAGCCAGGCACAGAAAGAGAAACACTCTATGTTCTCCCTATATGTGGAATCAAACAAATTCATTTCATAGAAACAGAGCATTAAAGATTGTGACTAAAGTCTGGGAAGAAAGGGAAATGTGATGTGTCTTGAAAAATTGACATGTTGATGGATGGATACATGTTTCTGCTAGACAGAAAGAATACATTTTAGCCATTCATTGTAGTGTGTGAGGGCCACAGTTAATAATATATGATATATTTTACAATTGCCAAAATAATATAAGCACTATGAAATGATAATTTGGTGATGGATATCTTAATATGATTGAATCATTTTACAGTGTTACATTGGTCAAAATATCACAGGGTATCCTACAATTTTTTTTTTGTTTTGTTTTGTTTTTTGTTTTTTGAGACAGGGTCTCACTTTGTAGTTCAGGCTGGCCCTGAGCTCACTATGGTGCCCAGGCAAGCCGCCGCGAACTCAGCAATCCTCCTGTCTCTGCCTCCCGAGTGCTGGGATTACAGGCGTGAGCCACCATGTCCGGCATTGTGGTATGTGGTGTTGATTGTTGGTGGGCGTGTCTCCACACCCAGCATTATATGTGGTTACCGGGGATCGAACTCAGGACCTTGCGCTTGCGAGGCAGGTGCCGGAACCACTGAGCTAACCCTCTGGCCCCCTACAATTATTTTTAATTGTAAACTTGGTAAAATCATTATAGAGTTTATGAAGGAAAATATTGAAATGTTCCTTCACTACAAAGTCACTAACAGGGTCCATCCAGCATAATCTATGTGACTAAATCAACCAATTAACTAAGAAAGAGGAATTCAGCAAGAGGTGTTTCTGAGGGCGGGCTGGGCTGTCAGGGCTATTTGTGGACCTTTTCAGGTGGCATTGTGGTGGATGTGTTCAGTGAAGACAGGCAAGACATTAGGGCGTGGCGAAGAGGTAGGCGATGGAGGGTGACCTGTCCATCAGAGAGAACCAGAAAGTAGGCTGGTGAATGCAGTGTAACCTGAGAGTGAGGGAAAACTGACAAGCCAAGGCCATTATGCAGGCGCAGAACAACTTCTGACTATCACAGTTGGATGTCAAGAGAAGATACCAAAATGCCAGCCACTGACTTTGCTGCCACTGGTGCTCTGCTCTGGCACTGGCTGTCGTGTGGGAAAGAGGTGTCTTCACTTTTCTTCCCTCTTTTTTACTTCAATTTTCATCTTCTTCTTCTTTGAATAAATTTATGTTTTCAGGTATATTGGGTGTCTGAAGCAGCAAGAACTTTGAACCACTAGACCCACATTCTCTAGGACAAAAATCAAAACAACTTAGCTGGTTTAGAGGTTCAAGAGAGATATTCATTGGAAAGTCATGCACTTGTAGTGCCAAGTGGGGAATTGGAAATGGAAATAAAACATCCCAAATCTCTGATGTTTAAGGCCAATGGCATTTGAACCATCAGTTATTTCACTATTTAGAAGAGCATAGTCCCCTACCCACTCACAAATTACAGGGTAAAATGGCACTCATCACTTTCTTCTTACCTTGTCTTCTGCACGAGATGCAAAATAACTTGCTGTTTTGTTTTCATTGCATGGTGTCTAAAATGAGGGGTAAAGGAAAAATATGAAGGTAATTAAAAGGGAAACAAAGCTTATGCATTTAGGGGGTAGAGAGTGGGTAGGGGAACAGAAAAAAAAGAGAATAAAATTGTATCATATACTGGTACATATTCCCAATATTGAGCATGATCATGATGTGTATATATAATGTGCCAATAAAGATAAAAGTTAATTTTAAAAAATATTTGAGTGAATGATAGTTTTACTCAATGAGTATATCAAAGTTTGATAAGACTTTAGAAGTTATTTGAGCAACATTTATAAATAAAATAAAACTAATTCACTTCAGGACAAGAAAATTGTCCAAAATAAGAACAGATAATTAAGATCACACATATTAAGAAAGAGATGGCATTAATCAAAGGTAACATATTAATAGATGTACAGTCTGTTGTGCATAATAACCAGCACAGTGAAATTCTATTTAAGCACTGAAAGGAGTTTTAAATTGTGAAAAGTTGATTAAAGAATTCTAAATTGAAATAGAATGGTGTAAAAGAAGTCATACTTGTAGAGTATGTTTTCTTTTTTCTTCTGTTTTTGTAGAGCTGGTATTTGAATTCAAAGCCCTCACACAGGCTAGGTAAGTGCTCTAGCACTGAGCCAGATGGAGCGTTTTCCCCTTGATTTTGAGACAAGTTCTCAATAAATCGTTCAATTGGTTTTGAATTTCCAGTCCTATCATTTAGTCTCCCGAGTAACCAGTCAAGGTTTTAAATGTAACTTATTTTAAAAAGGTACAATGTTTATAAGGATAGAACTCTTGACATTATAAAATTAGAGCATAAATTAATGACCAGGAATTAGAGTCAGTAGGTAATTCTTTTAAAGACTCTTTCTAATAATTCTAACTCTGTAACAAACGTTATTTACGATGTTTTGTAGTTTAGTGTAATCAATCACAATTGTATTCCTAATTCTTCAAAATATAATGAGAAGCCTTTGGATAATTAATAATTTTGTGAAGGTGCAGATTTTATTATCATTTTGGTGCACTACTGAGGTTATATTTAACTGTATTTCTATATTGAGTTGCAGGAAAGTGCAATTGCTGTTTTGAATTTCATTTCATGAGATTATAAAACAAAACAAAAAATCTGTATTTTCTTCCATTCTACTGAAGACCAAAACATTACAAAAAGTTATATGTAACTGGCATGATAAAATTATACAACAGTCTAGTAACACTGCTTTCCGAGATCTTTGGAGGGCTTGATTATGTACTGTGCAGGTCCAGTGGGTACAGGGAATTTGTCAGCCTGTCAATACTCTCCCAGTCAGGTCAGTTCTTGGTTCTTTATAGAGATTTGTTATACAAATGAGCACTGGGTCTCCCGAGGGAAAATTACAGTCAAAATAAGATGTGAAAAATGATAATTATGAATCAAATTAGTTGAAATATTAATGTCTAATGTCCACACATTGTCAGTGAATACATGACATTAAGCAGTTGGTTAATTAGTAGTGCCTATAAAGATATACATAAGGGCCTAGATAAATATTTGTATCATGAAATGTATTTCTAGATTTCATTCCACATTTAGGTGTAGCAGTCTTTAAAGGGTTTATGGCTTCCCCCATCTTGTGTAGATAGCCACCCAATGTTAGAACTGGAATTTGCCAGGTCAGTATCACTACAAAATCATTTCTTTTTCTTCCCTTCACTTAATTTATTATAATCATTTCTTTTTTCCCTTCACTTAATTTATTATAAACACACATGAAAACATTCATCAACCTCAGCATTTGCCATAATTATTTTTGTTTTAAGTTTATGAATCTTTTAAAATTATTTGTGGTACATAATTAGCACATTCATCAGGAGGAATTGGTACTCTGCTTTATTCAGTTATGGTATATCAAGTCTTTATGCTTTTTATATTTTGCCATGTAAAATAAATTAATTCGAGTTACTTTATATTCACTAACCAATCTATAGTAATTACTTGTCATTAATTTGTTTTTGGAGGTCTAACTTGCTTAGTTCTAGTTATTTTAATGCATTCCATGGATTCTTTAATAATTTCTCCTTTAGATCACTCGATTTATAGATTTCGTTAATTCACAGTATTGTTCAAGAAGGTTTAATTTACATATTTAGTTTTGAATAATGAATATCATTAATATTAATAAAGCAAAGTATAATATTTCAAAATATGTATTCATCATGTGTTGATCAAACCAAGCTTCGCTTCATCCACGTCCCCTTTCCAACTTCTTGTGACCCTTTTTCAGAGTTCATTCTGACTTTCCTTTTACTATCTATGTAAGAGACAGAACACATAATAGTCTTTGTGTATCTTGTTTCTCTTACCACAATATCCTCCAATTACATGCATTTTCTTGCAAATGACAGGATTCCAACTTCTTCATGGCAGAATAATATTTCATTGTATATGCATATCACACTTTCTTTGCCAAATTATCTATTGATAGGCACCCAGAATGTTTTGACATCTTAGCTATTGTGAATAGTGCCACAGTATAGATACATGGACAGATACCTCTTTGGTACATGCATTTAATTTCTTTTAGATATATACCTAAAATTTTTATAGTTGTGCTCTTACTATGTTCCCTAAATATTTACAAGTTTGATGATGTTTTAGTGATTTTACATTTTTTAGATTTTTCATTATGAAGACGTTATATTTAATAACAAATAATATTTTTCCATCATAGATATCTAGCTACAGATCTAATCAGAGCCAAACTCTTTATCACTTAAAGAAAAATATTAAAATAAAGAATGTGTATGTATTTAATATGAGTGATTCCATTTATTATCATGTAGATAATATAGTTCTGAAAGAAAAAAGAGCTTATGTAGAGAGTGGGGAGGTGTGGGTGGGGGGGATATATAAAAATGAGAATTGACTTGTGTCATATATTGGTACAAATTCCCCAGTGCTATGTGTGATTGTGAGATGTACCATATTGGTACCATATAAATGGTACCAATAAAGAATTCAATTAAAAAAGAGTAAGGTATAGAGATAATTATTATACAATGCTACAAGCTTCCCAGTAGAAATATAAAATGGCTTTCATAAGAAGAGAGAAGAGGGGCCGACACAAGCACTGCAGACTATTTTGGCCTAATGACTAAAGCAAATGAAAAACATGTCCTCTTAATCTACTGGGGTTTATGCACATTCCCTACCTTTTTAGATCAGTTTTCTGATCATCCACATTTTGAATTGAAAGATGATAGTCTATGAAGTCAGGAGTAGAAGAGGATGCATATTAGCTCTAGTGAGTATTTTAGAATATTTATTATCATAAATTTTTAGAGGCTTGTTTCTTCTCTCTGCTGTGGGTAGAGATCATTTTATCACAAAGCTTCACAATGGTAAATGTCATTCATTGCCTCATATGGGCTTGCACAGATCCTTCCTTTCCTGTGTACAGAGTGTAAGAACAAAACCTACAAAACAGTCCTATTAATTCTACAAAGCTTCATTTTCCAAAACCTGGAACTTCAGGTCTGTAATATAATCATTTATTACAATGATTGTGCTTAGTCTGGAAATTACAGATAAAACATGACACAGCTAGAGCACAAGATATGAACAACAATAAGTAATTGATGTTAAGAAATACCTCTAAGATCTATTATGTGGTGAGTATGATTATCAATCAACTGAATAAAAAGGGAACAAATATATTTTCAGAAATTATCTGGACAAACATAATATTAATTATAAAACTCTCATAAAGATAATTTAATCATTTTAAAGACACTGTTCCAAACATATGTAATACAAATATTTATATTGTTGTTCTGAAATTCTACGATCATTCTCAATATCAATTTCATCCTCACATCAGTCATCAATTGTCTTCAAGTACATTTTTTCCTGTGCTTGTGAAACGTTCCAGTGGTTGTGAAATATGTTTTACTTGAACTGTGTTGTGACATAACAAATGACACTAATAATATTTCAGGAGGTTTGCAATCTTGTTCATCGGATGCACATACTTCAAAAACAAAAAAAGGGACATGTTCAGCAAATCTAATACTCGAGAACTAGAATTATGATAACTTTTTTACATGCATTGCTGAAGAGAGATAGTAAATTTTATCACTCTTGTGAGGTATTGTTGATATTAATTTAAAAACTGTGTGTTTCCATCATATTACTTATTTACATACCTCAGACCTCTACAGAATCCAAATGTTAATCTGCACTCTAGATAAAGAACAGATTCACATAACTGAATTTGAAATACTGGTGTCTGGATTCTTCACTGCGTAGATTTATTTACGCTTACAAAGTTTATTTCTTGTTACTTGGTTTCTTCCAAGTTTCACCAATGAACTGTAAGTCTGGTTCTTATCTGGACAGAAAGAGCGAGTATGGTAATTAAGTTTACTCCAAATTTATCTAAATAAGCACTAAACGAGGCCCGTGAGGCTTTAAAATCAAGGACATCAAATCTGAAGACTTCTGTTGTTGTTGTTATTTTGTTGCTGTTGTTGTTGTTGTTTGAGATAGAGTTTCTGTTTCATAGTTCGGTCTGGGCTTGAACTCATTACTGTAGCCCAAACTGTATTCAGACTTGCTGCAGCTTTCACTACCCAAGTTCCACCCCAACAAGTGTGCATGACCACACCTGGCCAAGTTTAAAGACTGTAACCCTACTTCTCTAATACTGATTTTGATCATAGATACTTCACAGATTTAAGGGTAAAACTGGAAACATGGATTCCTTAAGAGGTAAAATGAAAGCCATATGCATTGATTTTTTTTTAAATTGACAGCAAAACAAAATAACAATAAGAAACTCCACCAGATGTTCTTGCAAAGAAATACTAGTGAGTGACAGAAACAGCTAAGTTAGAAATCTTGTAGGCAGTCAGAGAGGATTGGGCCCTAAAAGTCAATGCAATAGATGATGGTATATTGAAGCTGTGGTTGGAGGGACATCAGAAGAAATTTAAAGTCACAGTGGCCAGATTTGCATATTTCTCTAGGGATGAACAGAAGCCTGTGATTTTTGGAATAACTGCCTTCATGCTTTCCCAGATAGATATATCATTATCTCACTAGGGTGGGATGTTCTCTCCCACCCAATGAGACTCAAATTACTGATTACTAAGACCATTAAGGCTGAGATCATTAAGACCAAGAAGATTTAAGACTAAAACTACAGATTATGGACCAAAGTTAAAGGTTCCATCCATATACTCTTGTTACTATTGGGTCAGTGTTTGCTTAAGTGACATACCTGTAATCATATTTGTTGGTTATACCTTTTACCCACACTGTATCCACCCCTCATGTCTTTGCCACATAAAAGTATCTTGGAGCTCCTTGGCAAACCATTTGAGATCCTTCCTCTTTCTCTTTATTCTTGTTCCTCAGTCTCATTCTTTATTGCTATTTCCCAATGAATAGTCCTACTCTTAACCTCCATTTGTCCTTAGGATTCATTCTTTGACATTGGGGCACACAAATTTGGCATCTGACATCTAGTAGGTTGGGAGTTACATCTACTTTCCCCGTGTCACAAGGAAATAGGTATTTTAACCAAATCAGCTTGTAGGAGGGAAAAAACTGGCTACATTGTCACCAAAGCCACTGTATTCCCTGGCATTCCTGGCACACAAGCTGTATTTTCCAGCCTCCTGTGTAGATATGGTTATTTTACTGAGTTTTTGTCAATGGAAATGGTGTCATCATTCCCAGTATGTTAATACCTCTCATTCCATGAAGTATCACAGGTGATCTGGGGTCCAACAGCCTGAGTTTTAGAAAGAGTATGAGGACCTTAACAGCCTGGTGACTGCCTAGCACCAAAAATAACAGTTTGGAATTTCTGTTGCTCTTTATGTGAGTTGATGAATAAGGCATCTTATAGACAACAATCTGCTTTGGTTGTTATTTGTTATTACATGCAACATTATATTCACATGAACACTGTTTTCTTCATTTCATTATCTGTTTCATCGTTATTCACAATAGGGCTTCTAATTGCATAAACTAAAATTACTGCATCATGATGTTTTTCTGCTATGTCCTTAAAAATTAGAAGTCTCTAGTGCCGGGAGTGGTGGCTCTCGCCTGTAATCCCAGCACTTGGGAGGCAGAGGCAGGAGGATTGCTGAGTTCGAGGCTTGCCTGGGCTCCATAGTGAACTCAGGGCCAGCCTGAACTACAAAGTGAGACCCTGTCTCAAAAAAAAAATTAGAAGACTCTAGATTATCATATCATCAGCAAATAATGACAGTTTAACTTTTTCCTTTCCTATCTTTATTCCTTTTTATATATTTGTCCTGCCTGATTGCTATGGCTAATGTTTCCAGCATTATATTGAACAAGAGTGGTAACAGGGGCATACAGGGGCATCTTTGTCTCTTTCCTGATCTTAGTATAAAAGACAACCAACAATATGGGAAAATATCTTTACTAGCTGTTTATCAGACAAAGGGCTATTATCTACAATGTATAAAGAACTTAAACAGATCAGCCTCCCCAAGTTCAAAGACCCGATTCAAAAATGGGCATCTGAAATGAACAGACACTTCTCAGAGGCATAAGTCAAAGCAGCCAAGAAGCATATGAAGACACGTTCAACATCACTGGTCATTTGAGAGATGCAAATGAAAACAACACTGAGATTCCATTGCACTTCACAAAGAATGGCCACTATCACACAATCAACCAACAATAAATGCTGGTGAGGCTGTGGGGAGAAAGGAACCCTTCTCCACTGTTGGTGGGATTGCAGACTTGTGCATCCATTGTGGAGATCCTTGTGGAGATTTCTCAGAAAACTAGGAATAGGGGTCCCATTTGACCCTGCTATCCCCATGCTAGGAATATACCAAAGGAATTTAAAAAATCATATTGGAAAGACAGATGTAGACCCTTGTTCATAGCAGCTCAGTTCGTGATAGCTCAATCTTGGAAACAACCCAAATGCCCATCAACTAGAGACTGGATAAAGAAGATGTATTTTTTTTTTTATAAAATGAAGTATTATTCTGCCATAAAGAATGACAAGATTGATTCATTTATGTGCAAATGGAGACACCTGGAGGATACACTAATAAGTGAAATAAATAGATCACAGATATGCAAATACTGGATATTTTCTTTGATATGAGCACCTGCAGATGCAAATGAGCTCTAGAAAGTATGACAGTTTTTGTAGAATGGGAAATTTCCAAAGGAAATTTGGTGTGGGAACGTAGTGAGGGGAAGGAATAAATATGATTCTGAAAGAAAATAAAAGAGCATGTATATAGGGAATGGGGAGGTGTGGGTGGGTAGGGATGTGGGTAAAAATGAGTATTAACTTGTGTCATATACTGGTACAAATTCCCCAATGTTGTTTGTGATTGTGAGATGTATATAAAATGTACCAATAAAGAATTCAACTTAAAAAAAAAGAATTAGAATACTTGAGCCAGAGATTTAGCTCTGTGTTTCTGGAGCCTGCCTGGCAAGTGAAAGGTCCGTGGTTGGATCCCTGGTAACCACATACAACAGTACATCACATATAGCAACCAGCACCACACACCACAATGCAGGATGTGGTGGCTCACATCTGTAATTCCAACATTTGGGAGGCAGAGGCAGGAGGATTGCTGAGTTTGATGCTGGCCTGGGCACATAATGAGCTCAGGGCCTGAACTACAAAGCACGACCCTGTCTCAAAAAAAAAAAAAATTGAGGTTGAAGAGGTTGTCAACACGCTATGATGGAGGAAAATAAGCCTTTGAGTACAAGATTTTTATTAAAATAACACTTTGAGTCATTACTGAATAACTGCTATAAAATCCTTAATATAATTTAAATTGTATAAATTTCTAAAAGATTGTTACTGAGATCAAGATGACACATATAAAATGTAAATCAAGTAAAAATGGAAACTCTTGGGCTGGGGATTTAGCTCAAGTGGTACTGCTCCTACTTTGAAAGCAGAAGGGCGTGAGTTCAATCCCTGATACTGAAAAATAAAAACCTCTTAACTTTTATAACTACTGGTGCATAATAAAACTATTTTGGGGGGGTTGGGATCAGGGAAATCCAGAATGACCACTGAAAAGGGGTAAAATGTACAGTATGAACATACTATGTGAAGTATTAACATGATACCATTGAAATTCTGCAAAGAGTCACAAGTATTCTATAATAAAAGCAAAAGGAACATTTCACAGGAAAGATGATGAATAGCAAGGGTCCAAAGAAGACAGCAAAAAAAAATGTTTTCTTGCATTTAAAATACTCCATAACTCTAAGCTCATTTATTTCCACAGTAGCCTTCTACTTTAGGACATAAAAATCCAAGACAAATCAATGTGATAATTCTTTCTAACACTCATATTACACATCTCTACCTTATAGCAAAAGGTGATTTCTAAGTCAAATCAAAGGGCTTCTATTATATACATTTTGTTGGTTAGAAACCTACTAAAAAAGTATCCCATAGGCAAATAGCCCTCCCAGTGATTAAAAACTTAAACACAACTCTTAATCTCTACTCTCTGCACATCACTGTGCATGTTAATGTTCTGTTTAAGGATTCCTGCTGAGCTGTTTCAGTGCACAAACCTCCAGCAAAATCCCAGGGAACAATTAGTCATTGAAAAAGAGTAAATTTAAGGAAAGAAAATGAAGTGACTTCACTACTAGAGATAAGAGAGTGTCATAATCAACCAATTATTTTTTCTTAAATTGATTTCTTACTGTAGCATGATATTAAATAAAAAAGACCAAACAACCACTTATGCAGATTTGTCTAATAACTTTGAACATTAAATGTCTAGTTATAAAAAGAACATGGGAAAGTTTTATGAAGTAACTACTCTCACAAATAAACATATTAACTAATGAAACCCCCATGCCTATTGTGAAATTTCATAGACCTTTCATTGTATTTATTTATGAAACCCTGAAGAATTGTCTGAGTTTGAAAATAATGTTAAAGAAAAGCCAGGATTTAGCTCAAGTGGTATGATGGCTATCTTGCAAGCACAAGGGCCCAAGTTTGATCCCCAGTTCTGAAAAGAAAAACAAGCCACAAAAAAGATATGGAGAAACTGTGTGTATTATAAAGTAAAAAATACCACTCTGAAAAGGCTGAAGGTGAGATAAATTGAGTAAATGGATGAAGCAGAGAAGATCTTTAACATACTGAGAATAGTCTTGGAGAGAATATGATATTTCATTGTGCATCTTTAAAAACATATGGACCTGGAGCCTTGCTGCAGGTCTGAGATCCCAGTTACTTGGGAAACTAAGATCGGTGGTTATAAGTTGGAATATGTATATGCAGTATATTAAAACCCTGGCTAACAAAACAAATGTAACTGTGAAAAACACCAAGCGGGCCTTAATGTAAATTATGCACTTAATATTAACGTACTGATGTTGCCTTATTAATTGTAGCAAATGTACCTCCAATGTGCCAATAATTGGAATAAAGGCAGCCCAAGTGGGCCAATTACATATATTTAAGACAATGCTGTTTTAGAAAAGAGGGGAACTTATGTGCTGTTCAGCGGGAGGGATTACAAGGCCCTGTACAATACCAAGCCAATTATTTTTCTAAATATTTAATTATTAACAAAATCTATCAATAATTTTAAAAATAAAAAAGAGGCTAAAATTTTGCAATTACAGTGAGCATAATTAAAGTAAGCAGAGGCACCACACATTATTATTAAAATATAATTTTTGATAAAAAATCTTTTTCTAATAAACAGTGGTTGTTTTTTCTAAATTAAAATGAAAATGACTGATTATAAAACAGACACCAAATCACAATTTTTTCTTTCTTCCTTCCTTCCTTCCTTCCTTCCTTCCTTCCTTCCTTCCTTCCTTCCTTCCTTCCTTCCTTCCTTCCTCCCTCCCTCCCTCCCTCCCT
>PVIC010012136.1:18395-40245 GCA_004025085.1 Thryonomys swinderianus | reverse complement strand
GAACTTCTACAATTCAATGACAAAGTAAAAATGACCCAATTTAAAAGTAGGCAAAGAACTTGAATACATATTTCTGTAAAGGAGATATACAAATGGCAAAAAATGCTTCAGAAGACATACCACATCATTAATAATTAGGAAAACGTGAATCCAAACCATACAGATACCACATATACAATCACAGATGTTTCCAAGGATACGGAGAAACTGGAACCCTCATATTTCTGGCAGAAATATAAAATGTTGCATTTGATACTGAAAATAATTTATCAATTATTCAATAAGTTAAATATAGAGTTAATATAAGACCCAGCAATTCTATTCCTGGGTATATATCTAAAAGAATTGAAAACAGAGATTCAAAAGAGTATAAATATATATACACACAAATTCATGGCTCCACTATTCACAATAGCCCAAATGTCTATCAACTAAACAAAGTGTCATACATCCACACAGTGTTGAATATTATCCATCCTTAAAATGAGAGACTACAAAATAGAATAGCCTTGAGAACATGAGCTAAATGAATGTATCCAGTCACAAAAGGCCATGTATTGCACAATTAATCTATATAAAATATGCAGAATAACAAATCTATAGAAACAGAAGTTAGATTCCAAAGTCAGTCATGATCACTGTGGGGAAGGTAGGAAGTTGAGTAATAAGAACTGCTGAATGGAGGGTACAGGATTTTCTTTAGAGGTGACGGAAATATTTCAGAAATAGATGGCAACAATCTTACAAAATTAGATGCCTTTGAATTACATTTTTTTTTTTGAGACAGGTCTCGCTTTGTAGTTCAGGGTGGCTCTGAGCTCACTATGAAGCCCAGGCAAGCCTCGAACTCAGCAATCCTCCTGTCTCTTCCTCCTGTGCTCTGGGATTACAGGTGTGAGCCACCACGCCCAGCACTGTGGTATGTGGTATTGATTGGTGGTGGGTGTGAGTCACCACACCCAGCATTGTATGTGGTTACCGGGATCGAACTCAGGACCTTGTGCTTGCGAGGCAGGCCCCGGAACCACTGAGCTAACCCTCCGGCCCTGAATTACATATTTTAAAATGGAAAATTTGTATATTCTACACAGCAAATCTTTTTGTATTAGGAAAATATATCTTTAATGTAAAAAGAAACCAAGATTTAAACATGAATATTCTAATTTTTAGTGCAAATAGAAGAAAGTACCAGGAAGTTAAATATTAACTGTGATAATCATGTCTAGGTTATGGGATTAATGTGATTGAATCTTCTTTGAATTGTTTTATATTTTCCAAATTTCCCATAATGACTATATTGACTTTATGATCATAAAAATATTCTAGGTAAATGAAAACAGGGTCATCACTGTAGATATTGCTGGTAGTCATCACCTGCAGGCTGTCTTCTGCTTCCTGGGGACTAAGAAGTGTGTACTTCCCAGACGCCCTACAATTAGTGGGGTCACGTGACTAGTGACCAGCAGTTGTGAGTGTCGCTGCAGAGGTTATTTACTGTTCTGCACTGAAGCATCCAGCACAGTGGCTTAAAACGACATGATCACTTACCTTGTAAAGCTACAGTCTGGATTAGGCTGAACGGAGATGCCCTATCTCTGCTCCATCCCATCCCTTGGAATGGCTTTCAAGCTAGGGAGCAGAACTATATGAAGTCTCTGTCTCTCTGTTTCTCTGTCTCTCTCTGTCTCTGGCTGCTTGTCTCTGGCTGTTTCTGTTTGTCTGCCTCTGCCTGTCTGTCTCTCTCTCTCTCATTTTCCTCTCTTTCTCCCATCTGGCAGTTCAAGCTGGCTCTGTAGGCCGAGACCTTAGCTGGCCTTATGACCTACCCTTGGAAGTCACACCTTCTTTCTCAAGTCCATACCAGTTTAAGAGAAAGACATACAACCCACAGAAATATAACCCTCAACCGCAGGAGTAGCAAGGTCACAGTGTAGAAAGAGAATATCGGATGAAAGTTACTTTTTGGGGCACTTTTGGAAAACAAAATCTGCCACTGACTGATCAGCAGAGGCTCCTAGGCGGCCTTTGCACAATACTCTTTCCAGCTCTGTTCCTCTTCTCAGTGATCGCAAGAACATTCTGAGAACCACTAAAGTCACCAGGTGGATGGTGGCATGAAAGCCCTGAAGCTGTGCCATACACCCAGCATTCTGAGTGAAAAGGATCACTCCTTTAGCAGAACACACAATCTCTTTCTAGACATGCAAGGTGGAAAATAAAGGCATATGCTGACCTACTGCTCTATCATTAATGCTTTAACACTCTTCTCTAAATTGTTTTCTAATTATATAAGTATTTTTATGTACCATGTGTTTATTATTTTAAGCCATTTTCATGAAAGAGTAGATAAATACTCTCCAGTATATATTGTCATACACACATACAAAATTTACAAGCTTAAATACAAAGTGAAAAGGAAATACTCAATATTCAATGATTTATGCTGGACACTGTCAACATTATGGAATATTTTTGGTAAAGTTTGCCCATAAGTTTAAATAGTGCTTGTCTATTAATGAAGAAAATCAATCACAAATATGGACACAAATTCTTCTGAGAGGTGATCCTAGTAAAATGTATGTAATGCTCATGAAGCAAAAAAAAAAAGCATATTGGTAACATATGTGGGAAAAAATACCCAAAATGGTGGCTTTGCTAAAAATATACATTTCAGAAACATGAAGAGTTTGCTCATGAGTAGTTTGTTAAAGGATGCCTGGAAAATACCTCTAACATTGAGCATGATGCTGTAGTAAGAATGGATACTGCGCAATAAAAAATACTGACCCACCAATGCTAGATAGTTGACTCCTCTGAGTTAATAGGACAGTTCTGCTCTCTCCCTAGATGGAGTGGGGGGCTATGGCATCATCACTGTGTCAAAGCAAAGGGCCCAACAGGAGAGGAGCACCTTTCAGCTTCTACTGGGAAAGACCTAACAGCCCTGGAAATTACAATTGTTGGGAAATATGACAGATCTGCCCAAACAACATGACATCAATTACAAAATGTATGAAATGCAAGTCACAGTTCTGTTATATAGAATAAAAATTAGAAATTTTTTTCAACATGAAAAATAAGGAAAGAAATCTCTGAGTGCCATCTCCTGGAAAAATCTATAGCAACAGTGTCCTACTCACCACCCACTGTACCCTTTAATCACACTGTACCTGTGCAATAATGCAGTGACTTTTCAGGGCCTAACGCTGGATGCAAGAGTTCCAAAAACCTTGACCTTGTGAGATATATGCCCTACTTGACTGTGGCAAGACAATCAAGTGAGGAACAAGGTAACAGAATCCGAATCAAGGTAACAAAACTTAATGGGACTAAAAGATGGGCGAGAACTCACAAGCACAAGCAGGTAAGGGTGCAGGGCAGCCAACATTACAGAAAACTGAAAATGGCTTCAGGTGCATCCAGTCTGACATAACTCTGAACTCAAGAGCAATCTGCTTACAGAACTTTCCTTCGTACTTGAGGACTTGAGTGGGAGCAGAAGATTTCTTGTTATATTTCACCTTAGCCTAGTAAAAGGTGATAGATGCAGAACCTAGAAAAATTTTCCACCAGTATATTCTAAAAGATAGTCCAAATCTGGATTAAAAAATAATAGATACAGATGTTGTTGCAAAAAATCTATATATCTTTAAAAGTAATCATTTGTTTAAAATGTTGTTTCCTAGTCCCTCAAGACATGGATAGACATTTCTCCAAAGAAGTTGCACAAATGGTCAACAAGCACATGAAAAGATGCTCAGCTTCTCTAGGCATCAAAGAAATGCAAATTGATACCACAAAAAGGTACCTGCTCAGTTCTATCAGGGTGACTGTTATTTAAAAGGCAAAACAACAAAAGAAGTGCTGACAAGGCTACAGAGAAACTGCAACTCTCACACATTGCTGATGAGAATCTAAAATGATAGAGCAACCGCAGAAAAATAGTTAGATGGTCCTGCAAAACGTTAAACCTAAAATTACCATATGATCCAGCAAGGCTACCTATTGGTATATCTGTAAAAGAAATGAAAGCAGAAGATTAAACAGGTTCTTTGCACACCAGTGACCGTACAGCACTACTCATAATAGCCAAAAGGTAGGCATACAAATATCTTTCAAATGATGAATGTGTGAACAAGATATGGCTTCACATTACATTTGATGAAATATATTCAGCCTTAAGGAATAAATTGCTGATATATACCCACAATGTGCATGGACCTTGATAAGTGAAAAAAGCCAGACATAGAAGGACAACTATTGTGTAATTTCATTTACATAATAGCCCAAATAGCCAGATTCATAGCAGAAAGCAAAATAGTGCTTATAAGGGGATGTAGGGAAGAAGTACAAAGTTATTGTTTAATTGACATATAGCTCATGATAAGGATGATAATAATTTTGGAAATGATAGTGGTGGTGTTTATACAATAATGTGAAGGCATAAAATTGTACACTTAAAACAGTTAAAGTTGCAAATATTATGATATATTTATTTCACAATAATAAAAAAAATTCAGTGTTGTTCCTCTCTTCCACTTTCACCTTTTTTGTTCTCATCCAAAGGCTCCATGAGAGCGGAACCAGGTGTCTCTTTCTTGCTTCTGTATTTATGGCCTCAAGGCTGGGTCTGGCCTACAGCAGGCAATCAGTTAATATTTCTTGAAAGAAGGAGTGAGTCAAACTAGGGTGAGAATAAAGGAGGGAAATGCATTGGAAGGATTGAGATAGACAGGCATATTAGGAGAATAAATACGGTCCACTCCTCTAAGCTTAACAGTATTGGCTTAGGGACAAGCCAAGAGATGGAGAAGCAAGACTTTGCCCTATGGACTCGGACTCTATTGCTTGACTTGTCTTGGTCAGGTTTCCCCCATCAGAACTGAACCAGTGAGAATAGTATCTGAAAACCTTTCAGTATTATTAACTCTTTGGAGAGCATGCTATTAGACCTGCTGAGAGAAACCTAAGTAATCAGAATAAATCTACTGAAGCTACCTACTTGTATCAGTTAAGATTCTTTCAGCTAGAAATTTAAAGAAAACCCAGATCAAAACAGCTGACATATGCTGGGCGTGGTGGCTCACGCCCGTAATCCCAGCACTCGGGAGGCAAAGACAGGAGGATTGCTGAGTTTAAAGCTTGCCTAGGCTACATAGTGAGCTCAGAGCTAGTCTGAACTACAAAGTGAGACCCTGTCTCAAAACAAAAAACAAAAAACAAAAAAAAAACAGCTGACATATTAAGGTTCAGCTGTGTACTCTGGCTGACCCTCAGCTCTTTCCAACAGTTGTACTCTGTATCAGTAGGAGCATCAGTTATTATCTGATAGATTCACCTGAAATGTAATCATTCATACAGAAGTAGCACAGCCTGAACAAAGCATATGAATAATTCACGGTTTTGAGAGTGAAGCAATAATTCCTAACCATGCAGTTCTTCTTTTCTCCAGTTTCCTTCAACTTCAGGGAACACAAGTCCAATAATTAGCTTAGACAAAGGTCAGCAATAAGGATACCTGAAGGCTACCTTGGAATCCATTTACATCAACATGAAAGAGCTGTGCTTCTCAACTGGGGATGATTTTGTTCCACAGGGACATTCACCAATATCTTGAGATATTTTTGTCACAGCTGGTGTTTGTTCAGGTGGAGTAGTACTACTAACTACAAAGCAGTGAGGAAAGGTCAGAATACTGCCAAACAGGAAAATCCTCTGTCCCCTTCAACAATTATCTTGTCCAAAATGTTAAGAATGACAGGACTCAAAAATCCCATGATAAAACATCAGATTTATAGAGCCATGGTATAAAACAAGCAAATGAGCAAAAAAAAAAAAAAAAAGAAAGAAAAGAAAAGAAAAACCTCCCCAGATGCTAGAAGACAAGAAGACAAGAAATAAACATTATACTTCATAATAGAAACTGTATTAAAAAAAGACTTTGTTTAGAAAGTGGTTGGTTAAGAATACAAAAGAAGGAAATGGCAACCTACTAGAAAGAAATGGTGTCGGTTGATTTATTTCTTGTTAAAAATCTTAGAAATTAAGTACCTTGGTGCCAATCTGGGCTTTTCTACTACCTAAGTGGCTGTGTTACTGAGAAGTCACTAAAGGGCCAGTTGCCTCAGTTCGATCATTGGCTTTCAAACACCTTCACCTACTTCTAGAGGTGCCTCAGAAAATTTTCTGATATTCAGGATTCTTCTATCTTTTCCACACCGTTGAACCAAATCACCTGTGATTTATGTATTCAACATAAAATGGTTTAAAATATAAGTACTGCAATTCAAGTGTGTTAGATTAAATATAGATACATACACATACACATTTCCCTTGCTTCCACAACTAACTTCATTTTCCTCTTAGGCTCTCTTTCCAGTGGATAGGAAGAACTGGACAGAAGTAGATAGGGAAACTGTAAAATTCCAAACTTAGTTATTAAACTATAGAAGCCCATTGTGAGTATGATGGTGCACACCTATAATCGTAGCACTCAGGAGGCTGATGTAAGAAGATCCCCATGAGTTGAGGCCAACCTCACTACATACTGAGTTCGAGGCCAGCCTGAACTACAAAATGAGACCTTGTTTCAAAAACAATAAATCAATAAAATATAGAAGCCCAATATGGGCCATTATTTTTAAATGTCCATAATGGATACTTAATATTTTACTTTTATGTTTCTTAATAATACATAATATTTTCTCATTGCAATATGATATTAAACTTTCAGGAGTATGTAACACTCAGAAAGGAACCTAATAGCAATCTCTCATAGGTATTGGGGCACATACCCACAAAGTTATTTCTCTGATTAGTAAATCTTTACTAAAAATGTATATTTTATACTTTTCTACAAGTTGCTTTTTTCCTTAACATAATAACAAGCCCGCCTTCTTGTGTCCGTAAATATAATGTGTATATATATATTTTTTTCCAGTTTCTTTTTATGAAAAATACTGCTTCTGTGACCTTCCTTTACATGTGACTTCAACAAAAGTTTCCACAGAATTAAAGGCTTTTCAAGTATAACTATGGATAGCTAGTGCTGTGACCTGGCCACTTAACTTTCTCATTTTCTAAAAGACACACAGTTCTGAAGGGGCTGTGGATTAGAGCACCCCATTATTCTAGCCACAGACAAGCCTATGACAAGAAGAGCGATCAGAGCTTATCCCTGGGGTTGCATACACGGGCCCTCACCAAGAAGAGCTTTTCCTTTGTCCCTTAGGAATTTGAAGCTATGTGGCAGGCCAACCCGTTCCTACCATCTACAGGGAGACCTCAGAGCCAGAAAAAGAAATGAGAATCAGACCATCACACAAAGAAAACAGATATGGTAACAGTGTGATAATGATTTCATTCAAGTCACTGGATCCAGTCCTGCCTGAAGCTATATTGGCCTTTGACTTCCAGTTAGATAATTCGCTCCTCTGGAATTGGGTTCTTCTCTCTAGCTATGGAAAGCCTTAATGGTCATGCCATTAATCAGCATCCTTTTACGTCTGATACCAGAGCCCAGTTTCAAACTGGAGGGCTGGATGCAGCAGCTTTCTAGTCGGTATCAAAAGCAAAAGGCCCCAGGTATTCACAGACATGCAGTTCGCACAATACATACAGCCAAGAAGCGCCCAGTGGCTGTTTAGCTAGACTGATTTCCTGGTTTCCTAGCAACCATCTCCCTTCCCCCTCCCTCACACATTCACACCCATTGTGACATCTCCTTTTCAAGGCTGTCCTTTAATATGTGTGTTTTAGGAGGTAGAGAAGAGGCAACAAAGAAATACACACAATGCAATTTACTCTAAGACCCAAGACTTGAGAAAAATGTACCAGACATGACCTAGCTTATGGGTTCTGAAAATTCACTGGCAGATTAAAAATAGCATGAAACGTTTCCTTAGTGTTAAAACTTTGCTGGGTTTATACCAGTTACATTCATGAAAAGACTAGTACATACCTGTATTAATCCAGTCGGCCACCCTAAAAAATACTACAGAGTAGGATGCTTAAACAATAAAAATGTATTTTCTTAGTTATTTCTGATCATACCTCCTTGACTAGAAGTTCAAGCTTAAGGTGCTAGCCCATTTGGTTTCTGATGAGGTCTCCATTCCTGGCTTGGAACAGTCACCTTCTGAAAAAACCTTTACATGGCCTTTGCTCTGAGCCACTGAGCTGCCTTCCTCTCCCCATAAGCTCACTAATCCTACTTATCACAAGGGTTCGGTTCTCATGGTTCATCCAAATTCCCAAAGTCCTCATTTCCAAATAGCAACACAACGGAGATAAGAACTTTAATCCCTAAATACATGGGAGAATACAAATGTATTAGTCACATTCCCATCACTAAATAAAATAGCCAATGCCCACAATTTAAAGAAGAAAGGTTTATTTGGCTCCCAGTTTCCTGTGGGCTCATGTGGCTCACAGGAAGAAACAGCATGACAGAGGTGTTTGATAGAGGGAAAGTTTTCCAATCCGTGGCAGACAGGACAAGAATTCAGCCTTTCAGGACCTGTCCTAGTGACCCACCACTTGCAACCAGGACCCACCTCTGAATTCAAGATTTTGGGGGAACATTTTAGACCTACACCATAACAACAAACATCTAGTTCACAACAGATCCTAAATATTACTAAAAATTTATTCACATATTCTCAATGGCTGTAAGATGGGACAGGTTATTTTAATCACATTTTATATAATCAAGAAGTCAAGGGACTTGCCCAGAGTCACAAAGTCAGAAGACCAAAATGCAGTGTGAACTACTTACATTGTCCGTTGATCTTAGAGGCCTTCAGCAGCTCTGTCAGCCTCATGCACCATTATATGAGGCACAGCAATGCTAAGGCATACATGCCATCTGTTCACTATTTATGGCAACACATCAGGCCCTTTCCTCCTCTCTCAATTTCAGTAGATGATATTGATATCAGGTAAATGTTATAGAAACATGGCTACATAGGGTGTTTGATTTTATACCACAAAAGCAGCAGACTAGATGTCAAAACTAATGCTATCATCATTCTGTGACATTGGCTTCATTGACACTTCTGTTCCTCCATTGGCTTATACAGAACCATAGTCACCTTTGACCCCAGATTCTCCCCCTCACCTACCCTGTCAATCCATTTCCAAGAGGTTGCTTCCAAAACAGGGTTGGAATCTATCCCTCATCTCTCTCTCTCTATTCTCATGAACTCCTGTGATAACAACCTCATTAGCTTCTCTGATTTTTTCCCATCTCATGTTGCTAAATAAAATACTGGACACCCAGTTGAAGTTGAATTTCAACTAAATAATTGAAAATGTATTAAGTATATCCCAGACCCTATTTGGGATGTGATTATTCATTGTTAATTTGAATTTCAAGTTTAACTTGGCATTCTGTTCATTATTAGCTTATCAACTGATTCGGGTTATTCTGGTAACTCTACTCTTTGTCTGCCTCTGGTCTCCATACCTGGGAGAATAAGCTCATGAGAACTGAAAGAAGATCACTTTGCTCCTTTGCTTAAATTCTTCCATATTTTCTTAGGAAAAATGCTCGCCTTCTTAACCTCAAACCCTATGGGATCTAATCCCAGATGGTAAGCTAGTTGGTATCTTGGAGCCAAACCTCTTGGGATCATTTTAAGTATCTCAACCAAAGGAGAATTCTTAGCATCCTGATTCGAAGCAAGCAAAACTCCTATAATCCTTCACTATGTACTTTACTTTCTCCGTTATAGCCCTTGGACTTATTCCCCACTCCTGTTTTTAAGTAGGATGTCCCCACAGGTAGAACACTCCTGACTTCTCTTCCTGCCCCAGTGGAGGAACAGCTACTCCTCTACTGGGTGGGCTCTGGAGAAGGGTCTCGGCACATTTGCCTGGTCCCTCCCACCTGAAGAAGAGGCTGGGCTATAAGTTTCTACACCAAGGAGACTGATGGCACAGGTTAGTCCCTAAGGCCTGGAACTTGTAGAGGAAAGGAGTGGCGAGTTCAGGAGTGGGCATATTAGGTATTTGCCATACCTGACCCTTATATTTACCAGTAAGAACTCTCGACTCTTCTGTGTTTACCTCTTAGTTTTTTCTAAACTAACTTAAAGATTGGGGGAAATGTGTTAATGATAAACCTCCTAAACCAGCAGCAGTACTTGCTACAATTAGTATTTATATGTTTGTGTTTGTTTAGCTGTCATATGTGTAGGAATCATATCTGCTGTTCACTGCTGTATTTCTGATGTCTATGCTGGAGCTGAGCACAGATTTCTGACTCTTCACTATCAGAATTGTCGCAACTCTCGCTGATCCCGCAGAGAGAGATGCAACACGCGGAGTGCAAGCTTGAGCTTTATTATTACCCCCCCTCTGCTTCCTGTATAGGCACTTATATATCTTTCCATGGGGGCCCTCCCATCGAGCACAGGCGATACCATATAAGGCCTGCTGTCACCTTGTTTGTATTAAGCAGCAGTCTCTGGCTTACTGCCAGCCGCCATCTTTGGGGAGCGGCCCTCATGGCCCACCACAAGAATGACTGAATAGTTGTTACCTTATTGCCCATCACAGTGCTGTCACGCACAAAACTCTGAGCGTAAGTACAGCCCAGAACTGAGTGTATTTGTGTCCTGAATCACTTGGTGGTAGCTGTTTGGGGTTCTGTATAGAGGCTGAGGCTGTCCCAAAACTCACTGAAAAAAATTATATCATGATCGGTGAGCAGGGTCTGTCATACACGCCAGGGTCGGCAACGTAGGATAGCTTAAATCAATTTTCCCTCTTTGGCAGAGAGATCTCTGGGGTCATACTGTCTCTGTCGGGACACACTCAGGACAACACCATCTAGGAGAGAATGGAGCTGCTGTTCTCTGACATGGGTTTGGATGTCTGGTCACGTTCGGGGTTCACCCTTCAGATGGATGAATCATGCAAGTCCAGTTGTTCCTGGCTTCCCTTCTTTCCCACCTGATCCAACTGGTAGACAGTGTGAATTATGAATGATTTCACAGCCCATGAACTTCACTGTGGTGGAAGGAAAAAGGGTGAGGCCAATAAAAAAAAAAAACACACAAGAACTCTCTGGAGGCAGTCAGTTCAGCTGTAGCTCGGACTTTCCTTTAGCACTTGAAGTAGTGCCTATGTGAGGACTCCTTGCTGGGACCCTGACTTTGGAGTTGTGGATCATCTTGCTATTAGGGTCTGCTTCCACTGATTCAAGCCAAGCGTTTTGCTTTGTTGTTTAGATTTTTATTTGTTTGGGGTTTGGTGTTGGTCTTTAGTGGAGTATGACTGTTTCCGGTTGCGGACCTCAGGGTACCTCCACCCACAGCTCTGTTCTCCACCGTCACGCTGTTCTTTTCGCTTGCCACCAACCTCATCTCTCACACAGCTTACCCCTGTACCATCTCTAGGGTGTTAATCATCATAACTGTTCTTTTTCTTTCCCTTTTGTAGGGAGTCATTTGGTTATTTCAATGTCTGTGGCACCTGAGGACCCTTAAGGACACGACTTCACAGTCTAGCACATGTGCACAACAGGACCCACTTATGTAAGCATGACTCAGTGCATGTGTTCCACAGTTATGTAAGGACATAATTCTGTAAGGCTGTGTAGCATCCTATATAAAGGCTGAGGAATAAACATGTCTGCTTCTGGTCTTGCTGCTGTCAGCTCTGCATGTTTTCTCTACCCTGGAGACCTCATCTGTGAAAATACCCCTGACCCCCACACACTCACCTATCTCTCCATATGAACTCTATACCCTTTGCATTTCTGACCCAGGTTATGTGTCTCACCAAGGATTCTTCCTCCTTACCTAATGTTCTTAGCCGTGGCTTCACACTAGACAGCCCTTGAGGAGCTTTTAAAAACAATGCCAGGGCAACCCCAGACCAATTATGTTTAAGTATCTAGAGAGACACTCTGAACATTGGTACTTTTAAAAATCTCCTCAGGTGATTCTAAGGTAAGGCAAAGATGAGAACAGCCCTAGCCCAAGTACAGACATTTACAAATCGCCATTCAGGAATTCAAACTAAGTAATATGTTAAAAGTAAACACCTACTGACCTTCATTAGACATAGAGGTAATCTTAGAGTCAGGTAAGGGACTTTAAGGACCCTCAGCCCACAGCAGGAGACCTGAGGAGGTGCTACATCCTGGGATGGGAGGTGGGAGGGTTCTGTTGGCAACGGAGTCAAGATAATACTCTATGTACAAAGCAAATTAACCGAAGCCCTCTGAGAAATGGAGCAGGAAAAAAGAAATAGCAGCAACTCATTTAACTTGACCCATAGGTTTCCCAAATTTATTTAAAGGCACCTATTAACAACTCAGAGTCCACTTGTAAAACATTCTTGGTCCAACCTTTTCGTTTGATCAAGATGTGGAGGGGGTTTAATGGTTTACCTCCTAATATTTACATAGACTCCTTTGTGATGAATATTTGCATTATTAAGGATTGAAATTTTTTTGACTCTGAATATCTAGTACTTCCACCCCACCTCTGGTGAATTCCTTTCCATACAACATGATAACTAAAGTACTAAAATGACAATGTTAGGGGGCCACTGCTGATTGACTATTAACCAGATATTAAAATAAAGTACTTAAATATTATAATTTATTCATCAATTCACCAACTATTAATTGAACACCCCTCAGCGTAGGATCACACACACATGTAATAGGAGGAAGTGCTACTGTGGAAAAACAATAATAAGAACAGCTGAGCCTTCTAAAGCACTTAACGTGGGCTAGATGTGGGCTTTCCCTGCATCTACTCACTTTTCACAGTAGTCTCTGTGAGACGCATGCGGATATCAGCCCCTTTCACAGATAGGCACCTGACTACCGAGAGGTCGTGCCGCCCAAGGTCGCAGTGCTAACAGGTCGGTGAGGGAGCAGGCAGTTGGTCTCCAGGGGATGGTCCTTGGCTGCTCCTCTGCACTGCACACTTCCTAGGCCGAGGGACTGAACAGTGAGGGCATTTCTACCCACTGCTCTATTGAGTGAGCGTGGAGGTATTTCATGTGCTTCTCAGAACAAAGGTACCTTGCTGCCTTGAGGGATTCCATTGTTTCCAGACTCTGCTGTTCCTGCACTTGGTCCCCCAGTGCAGTCCACCTAGTTCACCCGTTAAAGAGGTGCTGTTCCAACACTGGCAAAGTGACAGTGTGAGCTTCCAAAGAAATACATGCTTTCACCATGTGGGCCTCCAATGTGATAAAATCCTTTGGGTATATTCAAGGAAAAGTCTACCCATTTACAACTGTCACCTTAAATCCTGGTTTTAAGTTAATTCCTATTTAATATGTCACACTGCTGAGTATTAGACATGGATCTCTAGTCACTATACTTGTGACAATTGTCTTCTGCCCTTTCTCAACTTCCCTGTGCAGGAAGATGACACAATTCCATTCTGGCTGCAGAAGAAAAGAAGCCATTAGTGTCCTAGTGAATGAAAATAGACACAGATTCCACCTCTTTCTGCCTTGAAGGTAGGTATGATGGCTAGAGCAGTGGCAACTAGCTTATAGACATAGAGACATAAATAAAATAATAAAACCATTCATAACATCATTGAACAATGTGCTGGTGTCAGTAACTGGCCACTCCCAACCTATTATGTGAAAAATGTCATCTCAATTCTTTAAGTTTCTGATGTTTCCTTTACTTGTATGAAAACATTTTTTATTGATATACCTACTCTGATGGTGCTTACAATTCAGGCAGATAGAAATTAAGATCCAATTATAGTTGCACACATTACTCATTACATAATAACATAATTGTGGGCTGAATGAGTGCTAAGTCAATGATTTAATGAGAAACTAAAAGAGGGGGGATCTGATCTAGGTTTTCGGGGACTTCCAAGAAAGTTGTCTGGTCCACCTGTGAAATAAATCTAGAACCTGACCATTTTTTCCATACCTTCTATCCACAACTCCATTCTCCCACCATCATTCTTTTTTATTAGTGTGTATTGGGTATACAGAATCATGGATTTCCTTTTGGTATATTGATCATTTCTCCTCCCATTACCTCTTCTTGTCCTTCTTTCCTCCTCCGCATTCCTGATTTCCTTCCTCTTCCCCATAGTCTCTCCTCTGCTTTCATGCCATCTTTCTCCCTGTCCTCTTCCTTCTAGATTTCACATATGAGAAAAAAACACATCTGTCTTTTCATTTCACTGAAAATCAGCTTAACATGCTGTTTTCTAGTTCAAAGGAAACAGAATGAAGAGACAGCCTGCAAATCAGGAGAAAATCTTTGCTAGTTCACCTTCCAACAGCGAAGCAATGTCTGGAATATATAAAGAGTTCAATACAAATTCCATATGATGAATGTGATCATTATGTATATCTAAATTATACCAATAACCTTAATTGATGATAAAAACATATATCATGAACAAGTACAAATCCCTGTGACGAATGTGATTATTATATATATCTAAAATGTACCAATAAATTAATTTTTAAAATTGCTTTAAAATAAAGAGTTCACAAAATTTAACACCAAAACCCCACATAACCCTATTTATCAATGGACAAATGAACTGATAATTGTACGAAAACCCTCTGCACCATCATTCCTCTTCTGTATGCTATGAGCTCATGGCTCGCTCCCACCTTCCTATCTATGATCTACCTGGGCAACCTTCAAAGCAGAAAAGAAGTCAGGTCATGGTCCTTATCCGCTCAGATCCCTCCAGCAGCTCCCTTTACTACTCGGAGGGATGTCCTTGTCACAGCCTAGTCTATCACAGCCCTCCATGGTGAGCAGCCCCCCCCTCCTGCCACCTGCCCCTCACACTCCACTGCACTGCTCCTTCTGTGCCAACTGTCTGGCCTCTTTGCTCTTTCTGGGACCCTCCAAGAGCACTCCTGTTTCCAGGCCCTTTGTCCCTGCTGGTCCCTCCATCTAGAATATTCTCTCCCTGCAGCCCGTTGGGTTACTCTCTCCCTCCTTTCCAATTTCTTCTCAGATGCTCTCTTGGCCCACCTGTTTAAACTATCGACCCTTCTTAATCTGCTTTGTTCTCTTCTTAGCATATTTAACCTCCTAACATGCTGCATATTTTCACATTAATTTACTTTATGCCTCCTTACTAGACTATTAGTTAAAGAAAGAGGGAAATTTTTCTATTCACTCAGGATTCCTGGAACATAGAAGGTGACATATATTATGAATGAAGTAAGAACTAAAGGCTGAGCAGGAGGAGGATGGGGGGTTTGGGGGTAGGGGAACTGTTTCAGGAAGAAGACAGTACATGTGCAAAGGTCCCGAGGTAGAAAGTAGCATGAATAAATTGAGAGATTACTGTGGTTGAAATACAAAGACATGGGAAAGTGGTATGCAGTGAAGAGGTCATGGAAGGCTATAACCAGGCCATATGGGCCTCATGGGTCATGATACAGAACAAAGGGCCAGTAAAGGATATTAAAGTAGATTGGTGATAACATCAAACCTACTTTTTGAAAGCTCATTCTGAATATACTCAGTAGAGGCAAAAGAGAAGCACTGGAAGAACCAAGGAATGGAGGGATATACAACTTGGTATATACAACTAACCCAGAGAAAGAAGATGGTAACCAAAGACATTTGATTATTATTAATGTGTTGTATATTAACTTCCTAGGGACATAACCATTTCATTAGATGCCTGCATTAAGAACAGAAGATGAATGTCTGCATAGGTATCAAATATTAGTCAATTTGACAGCAGTACAATTATGTTTTATGAATAAAAAAGATGTCTAAAGGATTCAAATCACTTACTAACCAAAGCAAATGTAGCACAATTCATATGAATACATAAATATTCATAAAATTGCTATGCCTCAGGCAACCCCTATCTGGAGATGAATTTTCTTGATTTGCACCTTTAATCTTCCAGTTAAAATCTCTACCCATCCTGACTTCTAAAATCTACTTGAAGATAACACACTCATTATCCACAAACATAGACCTTACATTTCTATATTATGCACCAGAGGACCAGATTATAGTCCTAGTTATATCTATCAGTTAAACGGGCATTAAACCAGCTCCTGTACTTTTTCAGATAAAACAATTATTAACCTGAAAAGGGTATTCAGTTTTAAAGCCAAATATTCTAACTCTTTGATTATAAAGGATAATTCCAAAATGGTGATCTTTTTTTCAAAATTATTTTTTCAAGAGTTTGAAATATTAAGACTACCTCATGCATATCATTTGCTATTTTAGTACAAAGAGTAGCAATTACAAGGAGCTGGGGGTGTAGTTCAGTGGTAGAGCAAGTACCCAGCATGTGCAAGGTTTTGAGTTCCATCTCCAGCACTGCAACACACACACATACACACACACACACACACACACACACACACACTATCCTGCAATTACAAAGACTATGTCTCTTTTGTATAACTTCATTTTAACTCATTATAGTTGGTAGTATTAGTCAATTATTGATATTTTCATCGCGTTCATCACACTGTTCCCAGAATTTAGCCCAATGCCCAGCACACTAGAGCCGAGATACAAACACGTGCTCCACCAGATCACCAGATCACCAGTCCCACTGGCCCTACCTCAGTGGTCCCTTCCCGTCCTGTGCTAGTGGAATTCTGGAAGCAGACTGCCTAGAGTTAAATGCTGGTTGTCATGTGAATAGCCAGGTAACAACAGGGACATTACTCAACTTTCCTCAATCTATCTCCTTCACTAGAAGGAGAAGGGTAGCATCACCCTCTATGTGATAAGCTTCCTGTGAGAAGAAAATGAAATAAAGCATGTGAGGTTGGGCCAGAGATTTAGCTCAGTGGTTCCAGTGCCTGCCTCGCAAGCGCAAGGTCCTGAATTTGATCCCGGTAACCACATACAATGCTGGGCATGGTGACTCATGCCCACCAGCAATGAATACCATATACCACAGTGCCTGGCGTGGTGGCTCATGCCTGTAATCCCAGCACTCAGGAGGCAGAGGCAGGAGGACTGCTGAGTTCGAGGCTTGACTGGGCTACATAGTGAGCTCAGGGCCAGCCTGAACTACAAAGCAAGACCCTGTCTCAAAAAAAAAAAAGCATGTGAGGCCTCATGAAAGATTTTTGATATATATTATTCAATACATGTCGGAAATTACTAATATTATTAATATCCTAATTCCTCAGCCCTGCTCAAGACATTCTATGCCCCGATCTTAATAGGTTCATTTGTTTTTTTATTCTACCCCTTCCCTGGAACCATCCACTGAGGGTGGCGGGTCTGAACCTCCCTGCTCTCCTGTGTCCGGGAGTGTGCTCATCTCTCCACGTCCCCTCCGGAACATCCTGTTACTGTTTACCTCTCTTCCACCCTTCAGGGGACATGACCAGTTCTGCATGCAACTGCTTCTATAAAGCCTTCTTGGGTGGGATCAGGACGCCTTCTCTCATCTATAGCTCACAGCTGTCACTCCCAAAATGAAGCAATACTTCCCACAGGCAATGCTTATTTTTTCTCATAGGTTTCTTCCTTTCTTTTTTCTTTTAAACTTCAAACACACAACTAAACTCGGTTTATAGCACGTTGTTCTCACTGGCTCACAGGAGTGCCCTTATTTACTTTATTGTATTTATTATGTATTTTTAACATTCTCCCTTTACTGATCTCTGTAACTTTCTTTGACATGTATGATTATGTATTTTTAAAATTCTCCCCAACCCCAATATTCAGTCATTGTTCTGCTCTATACTCTATCTTGCATGTTACTTTCTCCCCCTTGATTTTCTGTTTTTGAAATCTAACCATATTATTGTATGGGTATATGAATTTAGTTTATTTCTTATAACAACTGAATTCGATTTCATTCTTTTTCTTTGAACTGCATTTTATTTCCCCATTTTCTCACTAAAGAGTTTAAGGTCATTTCACGTTTTTTGTTGTTATAAAATTTTCTGGGATGAAAATGTTTAGTTTGCAATTTGTGTGCTTGTTCATTCCTTTATTTGATACATATTTATCAGGTCCCTAGTCTGCTAAGTATTACTAAATGTAGAAATACAAGGAGAGGATTCTGGGAAGATGGCAGAGAGGTAACAAACTTAAGCTCTCCCTCTCCATAGTTTGCTGTTGCCCAGTTTTAGGATTTTAATTCACCAAAAGATTATTTTTGTGCTATGGGACTAGAAATGGAATAAAGCCTAGTAAGTTTTTTTCCCCCCATATAATGAACCCGTTTTTTTTAGAGGCCATTGACAAATCCCTTTTTCCCTACCAGTCTATGTTGCCACACACACACACACACACACCAAGCTCCCAGGCACATATGGGCCTTTTCTATATTTTGTCCATTTGCCATCCATTCAGTTCTTTAACCTACTATTTCTATTGGAAATCATATACTTTAGTATCTCCAACTGGCTCTCCTTCAGATCACTATTATTATTTCATATTTGTTATGGCTTATATCTAGATCCATCCACCTCCAAAGCCTCATGCACTCCTAGTTGGAGACTCTCAGAGGTGGCTGGAGTCAGGAAAGAAGTAACTAAGATAATATTTGCACTGCCATCCTTAGATTCAGATTTGCATTTGGATCTGTCAGTAGGCCCACTTCCTGCTATGGATTGTTCTGTTTGTGGTTATTCTTCAATAGTACTTGTTTTTCTTCAACTGTCCCAAGATTTTTTACTATGGGCTCATTTTCAGTCTTTTGAGCACACTCATCACCTCTGGTTCTGAGGTTTAACTGGGAGAAGTAGGAAGAGCTTTGGCCAGGTGGATACGGGGAATGGGTGAGATGCATTCTGTAGCTAACTGGTCTTGCAACTGATGGCCAAGCTTACTAACAACCTATTTTCCCCCAACTGTCCCTCAAGGTACTGCCTCCTCCTTAGATATTCTGCGGGGCCACTCCCCATCACTGACCCACAGTAACATTCCCCATCCAAGTCATGCTATCTCTTTCTGAATACTGGACAGGCCCTCTCCCGTGCTTGAAGGCAAGAAATAAAAGAAGGTCAGAGGGACTTCAGTTTGAGGACCTACGTGCTCAGGATCTTAAGTGGATAGATTATCCTAGACTATCTGTTGAGTTCAGTATAATCACAAGCACCTATAAGAGGGAAGTAGGACGGTTAGTCAGCAAGAAGACGTGACACTACAAGCGGAGATCAGAGATAGAGAGATTAGAAACTGCTACAGGGCTTTGAAGATGGGTTAGGGGCTGAGAGTCAAGGCTTGCTTATGGTGGTCTCTGGAAGTTATAAGGGCAAGGAACTGGATTCTCCCCTTCAGCCTCCAGAAGTAACACAGAGCTGCTGACACTTTGGTGCTGGACTCAGAAGACCCAGGTTAGACATAATACATAATACATTTATATTTTTTAAATCACTACATTTGTAGTAACATGTTTTAGAACCAAAAGGAAAAACTGATACACATATTTTGAGGCAGTTTTTACTGATCTCTGTAACTTTCTTTGACATGTACCAAACATAGGCAATAGGTTTACTGGACAGACTGTGAGATACATGGTTAGATGGGGATGAAGTCATGACAGCTAAATGTTACCATTAATAGTAGAATCTAGGTGAAGGGTACATGGGGGCTAACCTAATATTCCTTCAACTTTTTGTCTGAAATTTTAAAAAACAAAGATATTAGGGAAAAGAAAAGAAGGTTCAATAAATATTATACATTTTCCCCAAAAATTTATGTTATTGGGCATCTAGGAAGAAGACAAAAATAAAAACAAAATGTCTGCTTTCCACCTCTTTCTGTAGCAAAGACCTTGAATTTCTATTCCTACCTAGTTATACTGCTCAGCTCCTCTGGTGACTATGGAGACATATTTTAGAAAGTGCTGGAATACAGCAAAGATAGATTCTGCTGATACCGGAGGCTTACCCTTGACATCAGTAGCAATAAGTAGGGTTAACTAATACAGGAAAAAGTATAGTACCCCATCAAATGGTGATATATGAGTTTGCAAATCCTCTATAATGCCTTGTAATCTCTTTTCCTCAGTCTCAATCTCTGTTTCTCTCTGCTTCTCCACCTCTCTGTCTCTATCGCTGTCTCCCTCTTCCTCTCTTTCATGCCCACCGTGGGCTGTCCATGAACTTTAGATCCTCCAGCCTCAGCCTCTGAGATTACTGAGATTACAGATATGTGCCACCCTACCCAGATTCTGTAACTTCTTAAAAATCTGAAGTACACAAGATACTTATTCAATAAGAAAAAAATAGGAAAATAATTTTTTGTTACTGTCAAGAAAATATATTTATTCACACCTTTAGGAGAAAATTCTTATTTCCATAGTGTTGGGATTCAGAACACAATTCCCCAAAGTATGGCTCTTTGACATGGTAAGTTTTGAACCGCAGGACATTGGAAGGCCTCAGAAGCAACTTCAAAAGTAAGTTGCCCTTGACCTTCTTATGCCCTAGTAACCTACCTCTTCCTCCCCTGAAGTGAGTAACAAAATGCAGAATTCCACTCCCCAAAGGTGGGTCATAGAAACTAGAAATAGAACTTTAACTTTCTGCTGCCTTTCTATGTAGAATTTGCCAGTAAAGGAATTCTCTGACCAACCTTCTCTGCTAATAGGTCATGAGCCCTTTGTTGCAGAGTGGTCTTGCTGGGTTAGAAGAGAGGCTGAGAGAACTGGGACAGTCCTGGCTGAGTTTCTTCCTCTGTCTCCCACCATCAGGTCAGACTCTCTTTGTACAAGCATGTTTCTGTACGGATGCCCATTCTTGACAGAATCTAACCACAGAAATAGACATTATTCCCTAAGCTTTGTTTCTTCATGTTGAAGCCTCCAGTGTCGTTTCTTTTTTGTTTTTTTTCATCTCTCTCTCTCTTTCTGTTAACCTCTCTTTTGTTACAGTAGCATGAAAATACAGGAAGAATCACAATGGGAGTAACACTGAAAGAGCTTTTCCAAATGGAGCCAGGAAGCCATTAAGGGAACAAGACTTATGAAAATCTTGAAGTGCAGCCTAAGAACATGAACCTCCATCCATTGACTGCAGACATCAGGGATGACCAGAAGAACTGGATAACTGCGTCATGCACAGAGTCTCAAGATACATATCAAGAGGTTACCAGACTTTTGTTTTATGGCCATTCCCATTTTGTCTAGGATTCTTTTTTTTTTTTATCTTCATTCACTCATCATGTATGGCTCCTGTTCAGTAGCTCTTGACTTCTCCAATTTCAATAAGAATTTCTTTTTAAATAAGTGTAATTATCTTGGAATATTTCGAGAGCCTTTTGCGTCTCCTCTTATGTGTCTTATGTGTCCTTATGTGTCTCCTCTTTCCCTACCTCCCTTGGAATGTTGACTCAGCTGTCTGACCCTATGTCTCCTGCACTACATTTCCTAATATCCCAAATAGAATCCTTTTACTTCGAGTTCGTTTCTAATTGGTTAGCAGAAGTGTTGACCATGGCCTCTTTATTTTTTAATTTTCTCAGTACTGGAGGTTGAACTGTGAGCCTCGGCATTCAGCTACCCCACCCCGTCCCTTTCTGACAGGATCTCCCTGAGTTAAATTGTCTAGACTGAGCTCAGACTCACAATTTTCCTACTCCGGCCTCACCGAGTGCTGGAGCTCTGACTGTTAAAACAGGCCGGGCAAGGTGTTGCACCTTTCTGCCTCTTCAACAAGAAATTTTGTTGAGCAATTTTTAAAAATAGGCAGTTCTTTTCTTTTAATTTGAATCTTTATTGGTACATTATATATACACATCATAATCACACACAATATTGAGAATTTGTACCAGCAGATGACACAATTTAATTCTCATTTTTTTACATTCCCCCTAAATATGCAGTTCTTAAGTGCTTTTGTGCTTTTTTTTTTTTTTTTTTTTTTTTTTTTT
>PVIC010012136.1:0-18295 GCA_004025085.1 Thryonomys swinderianus | reverse complement strand
GAAAAATGTTGAAATATGACTTCCAGAAGACATGGAGATAATTAGCTTTTCTGAGGTTTTTTCCTAATACATATTATGGAGAAAGATATTATTTTAATATTCAAACTGCTATTTTCTATACTAACTGTTATAGTTTGGATCTGAGATATCTCCTCAAAAGCCCACAGGTTGAACTGGTTCCCTAGTGGTGGTGTATTGGGAGGATAAAACTTTAGGAGGTTGGGCCTCATTAGAAAGAGTAGGTGACTGCCAGCACCAGAAAAACCAGGAGAGTCAGGTCTTCTCATTTATCTCAAAATGACTTTCTTTAGTCAAGAATTGACTAAAATAGAGTTTTTAATAACAAAAAGAGTTGAAGTGAAGATGCAGTAGTTTTTTCTAGTACCAAAAGTTCCAACACTGTTGAGAGTGGCAATAGCCCTTATTAGTTGTGATCCTTAGGCATATTATGTAATATCTAGAGTTATCCAAACTTAAAGGTTAAAGATAATCTCTCTAAGGCTTTCCAGTCAGCACAAGACTTCTAACAGCCACAGATGCAAGGGCTCCCAGGATCACCCACATTTTAGACTAGCTGTCTATAAATTCAGAGCTCTCTGTAGACTCCCTCATGGTCAATAAATTCCTAGAATTATTTCTAGATCTCAGGAGTACATGTTACTTAGGACTCTAGTGTGTTACTCAAAAGGATACAAATCAGAACTCCCCAAAGGAATAGATACACAGGGAGGAACCTGGGGCTGAAAGGGCTCCCAAAGGCAGCTTCTGAGTCCTTATGGACATGTCATTCTCTAGAATCTGTGTAACAATATGTGCATGGAGTATTGCTAACACTGAAAGCTCACCCAAGGATCAGTGCCCAGTGTTTTATTGGGTTTCATTATACCAATAATTGAATCACTGCCTGCCCATTTGGTTGAAATCAATCTCTAGCTCCTATTCCTTCCCAGAGTTTAGGATGATATCACATGGCTGATGTCCCAACACTCTCAGCTCTCATCATTTAAGTTTTTCTGGCATTGTCAATCCTGTCCTGAGTCATCTCATTAGCATAAACTATCAGTGTGACCCAAGGGACCTATCATGAATAACAAAGACATTCCAGTAAATTCTAAGGATTTAGCAGTTACACTGAGTCCTTCCTTTCTTCTATCCCTGCCAGGAGCTAAGATTAAGGCCAGACTTCTCTTTGAGTAAAATTAATTCTCATAGCAACTAGCACCATTTTTGTCTGAGAAAATATTTTGATAAACTCCATGTCACGAGTGGCATTCATTAGTGTTTTTCAGTTCTTTCCCTTCTGGCAAATGTTAGGATGTACTATTCCTTTTGAAGTTAGGTACATCACAATGACACTAGGAGACTTTATGAGTCAGTAAACAAATGAACCACCACATTGACCCTTTAGATGATACAGTGTCCCTTGCTTTGTAGCCTTGACAGAAGATGATGTAGCACAATGTCTCCAGCTGACCTGCAGTGAACTATGTCAAGAGCAAAAAGAACTTTTGTTGTTCTAAGCCACTAACATGTAGGTTGTTGGCTGCCACAGTGATACAGGAGATAAGGGCACAGCAAACTGAATGAGAAAGTGGGCATGACCTGTCAGTAAGGGAGATCCAGAAATGCACCAAAAAATGATCCCCAAATCACCTAAGACTGATCAGAGAATGCTGTCTTCAACTCCTCTTGCATGAACTCAAGCAGGTTTTTGATAGGACAGCCTGAGGAATGAGAGGTAGAAAAAATAATCATTGTTAAGCTCTTGGCAACTGCGTTCTCTCTTTCACGGTCATCTGATTTCACCTGTAGAATGTACATCTTTTCTGAATTTTAACTGGCCCATGGTCACTCTACTAAGTATGTTTCTTTCCTTATCTTTAATAAATGTAAAACCTGGCTACCTTTTGTGCTTGTCTTGACCAATCCTTTGTTCAGAACAGAAAATTCCTAGAGAACATCTCTAGAGGAAACCCTAGCACCTAGTAACAATAGTATAACCTACACCACTCTGGTGACATAGGTTAGGGATACAAAGGGAGATTCTCATAGAAGTTAGATGTAATGACTCTGCATGGGAAGAATGCACTATTTTGTTCCACTAACAGAGGGACAGGAAGAGAAGAGTAAAAACAAAGAAATAAATCTATAGAATAATGTGCAAATGTTACACAATCCCAGGAAGATGCACATGCCGTCTGTTTCTACAGCATTCATTACTAATTCCCTACAAGATTTCAGCTTGTCCTTCACAGCAAATTGTCCCTCTGCTTTTCTTGGGCAACACCCAATACTCAAATTATAATTAATCATTATAATGAGTGAATGATATTACTGAGGATAACCCAAGGGCAACAAAAAAGTCCTTCAATTTATAAAATATTGAATTCTCAATTTAGCCTTACTTATGAAAATAATTATTTGGTATTTGTAGGCCTTTCATTTTTGTAAAGTGACAGTTATTTAATTAAGAAGTCATGACAGATGATGCTGGTTAACTTCTTATAAGTTGACCAGATCTAATCGAGGTAAAAGCAAACAGATGGACTTTCAAGGTTAGAGCTCCCCAGGCCCCATATCTGTTCTATGCCAGGGAAATTAGGGCTCTGTCCCGTTGTTTCTCTGCCAACTCCAGAGCCACAGGCTGTTGGCTTCACAGGTCACAGGAGACAGAAAGTCAGTAAGGCTCAGAGCTGGGACACTGGAATCAGAAATCTGGGTTTGACTCCTTGCCTGATCCTTGCCTACGTGGGCGACTATGCTAGTGAGTTTCACTGTTTCATTTCCAAAATATGGAAATTACCATCTCCTTACAGAACACAGGGTAATTACAAAGAATAAATGAATGACTACAAGCAAATTACTTACATATTATAAGTGCATCTGTCTTACCATAGGCTCAATAAAAGACAATGACCTCATCGAAAAATGATCTTTTATGTGATCCAAGGGCTTTTATTTGCTAACTCAAGTAGAATACACCATTTCTTTGATGTTGCCATTGATTTTATGATGATGTCTTTGTTATAAAAGAATTTTTATTAATGAAAAATTAACTGAAATTCATAGTAAAGCCAAAGTAAGATTTGAAGAAAAAGAGGGAACTCATACTTTGAGCTAAGAGTCCTCCAGATAACCAGTTTTGCCCAAGTAGTCGCCTCTAATCTGGGTACATCCTATAGGGACCTTCGTAATCTACCGTCTTCCTAACTAACCACCACCATCTTGTCTCGCATGTACTCATGTTCTGTACTCACGTACACTGACATGATTAATACTTGTCATTCTTCAGCAAGATTTATTTTTTTCCCAGGTACCTGCTCTATGTCTACAATGTTCGTCTCTACTCTCTTCCCTTTATTAACTCCTGTTTATCCTTCAGTATGCAGCTCAACTCTACCCAGGGTTTAGGGCTAATTCTGAAGTTCTGTCAGATTCCAGAGAGAGGGGAACCTGTAAGAAGTTAACCTTGTGCATGATTCATGGTTCCCAAAAGAAATTTGCCTCAAAATGTTGCCCTTCGTTGCCATGGCCACCATCCTTACCCTTCTAGTCTTCTCCTCTGGAGTCTGTCATCTTAGAAGTCTACAAGGACTTTATCACTCAGCAATTCTCAGTACAACGGCTATCAGAGAGCACAGACTGACCCTGTAGTGGCTATAGGAGCACTGAACAGCTCTGTTACAGAGCTCAGTCAAAATTATAAGGAGGGGAACACAGGAGCATTGTTCTCAAAGTGCAGTGAGCCTCAGAATCAGCTTGCAGACAGGTTAAGATGATCCTGATTCAGTAGATCTTGAGTGGAGCTTGAAATTATGCATTTCTATCAAATTCTAAGGCAATGCTGAAGCTCACAGTAGGGCCCATCCTTCAAGAAGATTGCATTAAGGAAGCAAGCCTGGGAAATCTTACCCCAGCAATTAGTTCTTCCTCCCCTTTCAGATGTCTTGAGGGCCTGAAGCAAGACATGGGCTGCTGCCTCTTCCTTAGTTTATGCAGTGTTGGCCTATGCTTAAGGAGCTTCCTAGGCCCCTTATCATCTGTAGCCTCTTCTGGTTCCCTGCTAGGAGCTCCTCTCATCTCCAACTCCTGTTCTTTTTTCTCTTCTACTTTATTTTTGTTTTCTTTGACTTTTCACATTCTTTCCTTTAGAACCACGCTTATCCTTTTTACCATGGTGTGTCTAGTGCTTGTCCCATAGTAAATTCTCAATAAATAAGCAACAAAATAACTAAATGCCTTCATAAGTACTTGTATTACGCAAGATAGACTCAGTTAGCTGCTATAACAAAAATCTCCCAAATCTCAGTGGTTTTAAATATGGAAGATGCATTTCATTGATATTGCATGCAGTAAGGAGGCCTCTTCATTATTTTTTGGTCCTGTCCGAGAAAACTATAGCATTTGGAATGCTGTTGGCTGTAACAACAAAAGTAGGAGACAAGACAGAAAGTAAGAGCAGCCCATGTCATTACTGAGACAAAACTGCCCAACACCCAAAATTAAAAGAGGAAAGGTTTATTTAAGATCAGAAGCTCCTCAGACTCCCCAAATACCTATAGGGAGACCAATGGGAAAAAAAGAAAGATAAATAATATTCAGTGTACAATGGACTGGGAGGAATCTATCTCTAGTGGATAGGCTTCTAAAACTCCACAGTGAGTCCACTTTTATTTAGTCAACAAGGTACACAAAGAAGGGAGTAGTATACTATTCCAGGAACTTCAGTAAGTTTAGAACAGCAAGATAGGGACCAAGTTAGCATCTCAAGGGGAAAAGTTAAGGTTTTGCTCCACAGTGGGATGTCTGCATTTTTTATTCCCCTCAGTAGGGGTTGTCTTGTCTATGAAGTGCTGTAATCACGGCTTTTTCATACAACCAGGAAGTCTAGGTCTTTTGCATATTTTTCTGTTCTAAGACAAATTAATGCTGACCTGGGGCCTGCAGGACCTATAATGTGGCCCCTCACCAAACTGTGTATCATGGCTGATCACCAACAATTTAGCTCACAGTTTGTAGAGGTCTCAATCCATAATCAATTGGCTCCAAGGCAGAGTGGCTCCTGGTAGAAGGTCAACACGGTGGTGGAAGATAGGAAAAGCAACAGGAGACCTTAACAGCGTCTTTCTGCCTCTTTTATCTTATCCAGACTAGAGATTAGGGTGGTGCCAAATCAATCAGCACACATGCCCTTTAATATCTGAGTCACACACTCTAAATTCAGTCACCTCTGAAAAGCCCTATGATCTAGGCTTTGAGGAAACATCTAAACACAAACTATAACAGAGAGTATATGAAGAAGTTCATAGTAGTTCATAAATGTTTCTGCTTGAAAATTATACATATATTTGACTCATATTGGCCAAATGTGATCACATTGCTGTGAAAGACTTCAAAGAGGGGGCCGGGGATTTAGCTCAGTGGTCCAGCATCTGCCTTGTAGGCCCAAGGTCCCAAATTCGATCTTCTGTACCACATACCACAATGTTGAGTGTGGTGACTCATGCCCACCAGCAATCAGTACCACATACCACAGTGCCAGGCTTGGTGGCTCATGCCTGTAATCCCAGCACTCAGGAGGCACAGGCAGGAAGATTGCTATGAGTTCAAGGCTTGCCTGGGCTATGTCTGAGCTCAGGGCCAGCCTAAACTACAAAGAGAGACCCTGTCTCAAAAAAAAAAATCCTAGTTAAAAAAGACTTCAAAGGGGTAGGAAGAACAGTTTTCTTGCTTAACAAGGAAGGTCTTCACAGGCAGAAAATGTGGCATGTCTATCACATCCAAAATAGCAGATGAGAATTCACTCCTGGCTTCCAGACTTGTATTCTCAAATGCCTACAAGGCAGTTATACCTGGGTGTCCTTCTAATACATTGGTGGTAAACCTTATAGAGCTTTCAAAGATAACAAGCCACTGGCTTGCAGCATGCTCTGCCACCACTGCTCTAATACATTGTTTGCAAAATTGAACTTACTTCATCCCTTTGTCTCCATATTACATTTTCAAGTCTCTCTTCCTCTTCATTTTACTCTCTGTATTACTAGATTTAGTCACAGGAAGATCTGTGAGTTCTTATTCTTAGAGCTGTTTTTGTCTTCTGCCCTGAACTATTCCTTTTCATTCACTGCCCAAACCCGGTAGGGGACAAACACTACTTTGGGCTCTGGAGATATGATGCTAGAGAACAGACTCCTACCCTTCCCTCAAGGAGCTTAAAATCATAAAAAAAACAGAAAGTTGCCAGGCATGGTGGCTCACATCTATAATCCCAGCACTCAGGAGGCAGAGGCAGGAGGATGCTGTGAGTTTGAGACTAATGGGCTACATAATGAGTTTGGGGCCAACCTGAACAACAAATTGAGACTCTGTCTCAGAAAAAGCAAAACAAAACAAACAAACAAAAAACCCCCAAACCCAAAACCAAACCAAACCAGAAGACAGAAAGTTAACAAATGAGTATTCATGAAATCACTTCATTCTGATTGTAATAAATGCTAAAAGGGGGAGGAAAAAAAGAGTACGAGAGCCTCTCCAGGGAAATTTGACCTGAGGAAGAGGAAGTGAAACTGAATTGGATACTGGAAAAATGACTGGAATAAGGCTAGTGGAGAAGGCGAAACATGTCCCAGGCAAAGGAAACCATGACTCTACCCTCAAGAATCTCACTGTTTCTTTTCCTCAACTGTTGTAGGAGCTTCCTCAATTGTCTTTCTGCCTTCATACTCTGCCTGCCCATGCTGCAAAAGACTAGAAAGTGTAGGGTTATTCTTCCTAAGCAAAGGACTTAGTGTGTCACACTTGGTAACAGGTTTTCAATGAGCCTCTACTGCCTCAAAATAAAGTGACCTCAAGCCCTTTGGTTTTCCTCTTTCTGCCTTTCTCCTTGACTGCTCCCTACTGACTGATGATCAAGCCAACCCAAACTGCTTACAGTGCTCCTGACACACTCTCTCAGTCCTCTCAAGCTGCTATAGCTATACAGCAGATTGAGTGGCCTCAACAACAAAAATGTATTTCTCACGTCCTGGAAGCTCAAAGACTGAGATCAGTGAGCTCACTTTGTGGAGTTGGTGGGGTGAGTCCTTCTCATGGCTCCCAAAAGGCTGCCTTCTTGCTGTATTTCCTTCACATGTCAGAGGGACAGCTTGTGTATCTTCCTCTTCTGAGCACTAACCCTATCACACGAACCCACCGTCAAAGTCTCCTCTGACCCTAACTCCTCCCCAGGGCCCACCTCAAATGCCATCACATCGGGATTAGGGATTCAACATCCAAAGTTGGGAGAGACACCAACATTCAGTTCAAAGCACATACTCTCCTGACTTTGAAACTTCTATCCGTTTCCTCTGCGTGGAATCCTCTCCACTCTCTACGTCAAGCAGCCACCCACTTTTCAAATACTGTTATCAGAATATGAGTCCTATGCTAGTGGCCCAACCCTGAAGGTCCCAACAAATCAGGTCTGGATGCCTGTCCACCAAATAAATGGAAAAACCAATGGTGAGAAGCAAGAAAAGAATTCTAATCAGTATTGACCCACCCGGTAGACAAGGGACTAGCGTGTCCAGCCCCGTCAGGGCACTGACATGACCTTCCCCGTATTTAGGTAAGAGGACAGGAGCACACAGTCAGGCAGCCTTGGTCAATCCATGGTCTGGAGGATCAGTAGACAAGGCCCTACCAACTCAGAATTGCTGCTATAAGAAAGTTGCTCTTGCCCAGGCAGGTAGCTTCAGCTCATCACAGAATGCTAACCTATGGTGACTGCGGGACAGTGTAACTCAGAGTAAAGGAGACAGATGCAAAAGGGATGCAGAGATGCCAAATTCTTGTACTGCTTTTAATTACCCGTTAAATGTTTGCAGGCTCAAATGAAGAGTCATGTTTTTTAGCAAAAGCAGCCTCCAAGTCCTCATTACAATACAGCCTGATTAGTGAACAGTCTTTCCTTCTAAGCACCTTCTCTGTTTAATGCCAATGAGGCTCAGTCTGACTTTTCCTAGGGGACCTTGTGTGACTATTCTGGTGTATACCTTATCTGCCTGGAAATCTGTAATCTCATGCAAAGGAGATCTGGTAGGGATGGGTTTCTTTTTCATAGTTTTCATCACAAGAGTTCTGCACAGAGTAAGTTGCCGCTGCCTAACTATACAGTCCACAACTGCTTCAGGGTCTGGACTCGGGAATTGAAGGAATTTGATACCTTCTGTCCCATTTCTCCTTTTCTCATAGCCAGTTCATCATCTCAGATGAAGGAAGCCCCCAATTCCTACAGGGAGATCCATTCTACCACATTTAGTCTCTGGAACTTTCTTCAACTTATTACTGAATATTTCCTGTCTGCTGAGATATATTTCCAGTAGGAAGGATTAAGGGGCTACGACCCAGTAAGGAAGAGCTCATGAAAGCTCTGAATATTGCCTAGCTTTGGTGTGAGTCTTAGCTTTCCACCTAGTGAGGCTGTGGCCCTGAGCAAGTCCTGGAAGCTGCTCCTGTTATATTCGTCTAGAAAAGGAGGAGGTAGGGGAGTGAAAAAAAATTTTTTTCTTCTACCATCTTAAGTTTTCAGGCTGGTACCTGGTATATTAGACTAGCAAAACAGATTAACAGGAAAGAAAAAATATCCAGACATTTTATCAACAAGTGCATTGGGCATACCCATGAAAGGATCCAGGGATAAGTTACAAAGGGGTGGTTAAAACCTGGATTTAACAACAATTTTAGGCTAACCAAGGAATATGTGTTCAGGGATTCTGACCAGAGGTGCAGGCAGTGGACAGGTGCCAGGAAAGGAACAGCAAAGGAAAACTTGTGCCCTGCTTTTAGATGTTGCTTCATTTCTGCCATTTTAAATGGTCTTTAGTTCAGAATAACTCATATACTAAAGAAACATATGTTGAGCTGGCATATTCTGAGGCCTTTCGGGAATAATCACATACCTCCACCTTCAAACAAATTTAGAAAATACACAAGAAGTGCTTCATTTCCTGACTCCTTCACCAGACACCTCCATAAACAATCATGATTATTCTCGTCTGTTTGAGGCTCTTCTCCACCACGCACCTCCCAACCTCTATCCCACACAGGTGCCGCCAGTGCCCATCCACGTCCCACCTTCATCCCCTTCGCTCCTGTTCACCCCTCCCCCTCCTCTCCAGGACCCTCACTGAGAAAGAACGAAATGGACATGCCCCAGTGTGGCTTTATTTCAAACCCAGCTACTATAGTGTGCAGCTCGCTTGTCTGGAGAGCAGAAGGCTCTTATTCCAGATGCCAGGGAGTGTGCGTTTTAGCTCCTCCGGGCCACACCTGACCGCTCTTGTCTGATACTCACTGCCACCAATCAGCTGAGGTTCCCCAGCTCCTCGGGTCACTCCTGAGCCCTGCGCTTCTCCCTTTCTATAGGATGGCTTCTCTCTTCAGTATCCACAGTGGCCCCGGCAACCTTTGCCTTGCCTCGTTCCAGTGTATTATTTTGCAAATGTTCAGCTAAAGGACTTTATAGCAACGTCATTTGACAAGGTCCGAGGAAATCCTCCAAAGAAGAGATGGAAACCTCAACTCAGCCTGCCAAGAAGGTTCTTTTTTTAAAAAATTGATTTTATTCATACATTTTATATACACATTATGATCACAGTTGACATTGAGAGTTTGTACCAGTGCATGACATGACTTCTCATTTTTTTCCTATTCCCCTACCCCCCCCCATTTATAAAGGCTTTGTTTCCTTTTTTTTTTTTTTTAAACCAAGGAGGGTCTTGATTCTCATCACAGAAAAGGAATTTCTGGATGCATCACTGAGAGGCATAGACAGATTTTATTAGACAGAATTAATGAAATCCACACTCAGAAAATAGAATGCAGGCCCTCAAGTGAGAGAGGCACATTATAATCTTGGGTTGGGGATACATGTGGGTTCTTGGTGGTACCCTTTATACTGGGCGATCTAAAATGTTTTAACTAAAAATATCTTTGAACCTCTTTACTTTCTTCATCTTAAAGTCTGTTCATTGCCCTTCACATTATCAGCTAGATTAATTTATAGATAAAGTATCTTTAGGAATTTGAGTGTGATGGGTCTGAGAAAAACAAACTAACAAGCTAGGGAATACAAACAAGCTTAGGGAGCAAAGGCATGGAATAGAGATATGGATATTCTTGAGTAAAGTTTATTCTGTTCTGAAGTTACAGTTTTCTTGGAAGCATAGTTTTAGAATCACAATTTCCCACGTCTCCTCTGTAGTTATCTTTTTGTTTTTAATCCTGCCTGAGCAGTGAAGAGGGTTCCTAGAAAGTATGAGCAAATGTTTTAATGGGCATATTTTAACTGACTCATCTATGTTGTAGACCTACACTAGGCAGCCACAGGCTGTGGGACCTCAAATTTTTACCTGGGTGGGGGACACTAGGTTTCCTTCTCTCTAAAAGAAGGGGCCAACAGAGAATATTCCCAGAGCCCCCAGCCCCAAGCACACAACCTGAGGCTAAAGAAGTTTGGCCCAGATTTTATAAAATCTTCAGGCCTAAGCTCCCGTGGGTGACGTGATGCCACGGCTGTGCCTAACACCAGGGATACTCACGCCAAGGCCTCTGGAGTTTATGTAGCCAGCGGTTCTTGAAAGCATTACTTACCGTGAGCCAAAGGCTTCCACTAACAAGAATATTCAGAATAATAGATAACATATGTCAACCACTGAGTTAAGGCTTAACATGCATTAAATCCTTTACCCTCTTAACAGCCCTACAAAACACTGCTCCAGAGAGAGGTCTTGATTCCACAGGGGCACATATGTAGTTCCTCCTTACTATAGCTCTGTAGAACACATGCTTTTTAAATACAGTTGTATCTTATACTACGTGTAAATTACACAATTACATTTTATACTATGTGCAAATGTTGGTAATGACTGATATATTTTATTAATACTGGAGTATTTTGATAGAGGAAGAGTGATATGTGCTGTGTGTGTGTGTGTGTGTGTAAACCATAATGTCATTGTTCTTAGTTATCTGAACCTAATAATTAACCAGTTGGATTGTTGCCATCCCTGTAATTTGTAGGGGGAAAAATATCTCTCTTTTTCATCACTAGGTTCATGGCTGAGACTATAACAAAGACAGATTAACTAAAGAAGGGCACAGGAATTTATTTAATGCAAGAGCTGTCATAGGAATGTAGACATAAACAGCGATGTAAATGTGTACTTTTGGGCCCACATTTGATGAAGAGTAGCAGGGCCTGATTGTTCAGATTCTTCTCTGTCTCCTTGTCTTCAGAGAGGGAGATATTCCTTTCCTCCAGGGTAAAGTAAGGGACTTCTCAGGAAAGGGCCTCTTCACAAATTCCAAGTTGCCATATTTAAAAGTAGTGTGTCCTGAACCCAGTCTAGATTGCTCAAAAACAAAATAAGACAGAATGAATAATGTGAAGTTCTAGTATCTGAGAATCACAGGCACACTTACTTTATATTTAATTTTTTCTCAAAAACTGGGCCAAATTCGTAACAGTAATAGGTAACATTCTTTTTTTTTTTTTTCTGAGACAGGGCCTTGCTTTGTAGTTCAGGCTGGCCCTGAGCTCACTATGGAGCCCAGGCAAGCCTCAAACTCAGCAATCTTCCTGTCTCTGCCTCCAAAATGCTGGGATTACAGGCGTGAGCCACCACGCCTGGCAATAGCTAACATTTCTAAGCACTTGTATGTGCCAGATCTTTAGCCCAACACATTAGTGCTACTTCATTAGTGCTATCTTTCACACTGCACAGGTGGAGGCATGCAGTGCTCCCATTCATAGAAAGGTGGGGGCCTCCAGGAGGTTCGCTTGCTCCAGCAGGTCACACAGCTGGACAGAATCAGGGATTGGGTCAGGCCTCAGGCTTTGTCTGCTTCCAGAATCCATGTTTTTATCCATAAAGCTTGATGGGACAAAAACAGCTGGTGTACTTAAAATCGTTGACTTAAAGAAAAGAAAAAAGAAAAGCAATATTGAGTGTTACAAGATGGGGTTGGATGAGGTCCTCCAAAGAGAAAATGGTGACCTCAACTTGCTCCTCCCACAGAGTAGGTTTGCCAATTCCTGCCACAGGAAAAAAAAAACATTCTAGAGCTAGGCAAGGTGGCTCACACCTGTAACCCCAGAACTCTGGGAGTTGGCACAGGCAGATCACAAATTCAAGAACAGCCTAAGTAATTTAGCAACTTAGAAAGATTCCGTCCTTCAGCAACAACAACAACAAATATTTATGAAAAGGGCTGGGAGTGAACCTCAGTACAAAAGCCCTGGCCTCTCCCTGAAAAAACAACCCAGGTTCAGAATGTAACAGTGAGAGGCATGAGCAGATTTATTAACCAGGCAGGAAATACTCAACAGAGAGTTGCACTATAGTTTGGAGTTGTGGGTAAATACAATCTTAGAGCCTTCCTTTCAGATGGGCGAACTATGTTTTGCCAAAGACATTCTTTGAATCTCTTGAATCTAATTCTCATTCATGCAAATAATAGTATATTTTTGCAATAGAAATTTCATTCTGGCTAGGTTTTGATACATATATATATATACTACACCTTGACTGCTTTTACTCCCCACATGTCCCCAGCCTCCCTCTTGTTCTTTCTCTATTTCCCATCCTCAACTCTAGAGTTTATCATCTTTTACTTTTTTTTTGTACTGAGAATCAAACGCAGGACATTATACTTGCAGGGCAGGCTCCCTCACTGAGCTAAACCTCTAGCCCACCATCCTTCTCAACATGGTCCTTTTATTTTGCTCTTTATTTAAATTTTAGATCTCTTATTTTAGAGAAATTATATGATATGTGACTGTTTGTGACTGACTGACTTCATTTAGTATGATTTTTAAGACCCACCCATTTTCCTATGAATGATTCAAATCCATTCTTTTTTGTGGTTGAGTAGTACTCCATTTTACATACACCACATATTCTTTTTTCTTTTCTTTTTTTTTTTTTTTTGGAGACAGGGTCTCACTTTGTAGTTCAGGCTGGCCCTGAGCTCATTATGTAGCCTAGGCAAGCCTCCAACTCAGCAATCCTCCTGTCTCTGCCTCCCGAGTGCTGGGATTACAGGCGTGAGCCACCACCACATATTCTTTATTTATTCACCTATTGATGGGCACGTTGGCCATTCCCATGATTCAACTATTGTGAGTTGTGCTCCTATAAATATGAGCATTCATGTATCATGTATCAGTTCTTTCCAGAGAATACAGAGGAGAAGTATAGCTGGATCAAATAAAATTTCTATTTTTAGTTTTTGATGAACCTCCATACTGATTTCCAAATTGGTTGTACTAGCTCACATTGCCACATTACAGGAGGGTTTCTCTTTCCTCACATTGTTGCTAGCTTTTGTTGCATTTTTATCTTTGATGATGGCCATTGTGAATCAAGTAGGATGGAATCTCACCATTGTTTTGATTTGCATTTATCTGATGGCCAAAGATGCTGAACATCTTTTCATGCGTGTATTGGCCATTTGCCTCTTTTCTTCTGAGAAATGTTTATTCACTTCAATTGCCTTTTTAAAAATTTGGTCTTTTATTTTGGGGAGACAATTTTTCGTGAGTTCTTTATATAGTATATTCCAGGTATTATTTTTTTAATAAGTTTTTAATTTGACATGATTTTATGTATTGATTCTTGGTATTATTTCTTGTGCAGTTGGGGTTCTATCCAACAAGTCTTTGCCTATGACTATCTTTAAAAGTTTTGAAAGTATTTTTTTTCGGCAAGTTCAATATCTCTGATTTTGTTCCATTTTGATTTGATATTAATACAGATTGAGGGATGTGGATCAAAATTATTTCTTCTGCATGTGGCTAACCAGTTTTCTCAGCACAATTTGTTAAAGAGGCCATCTTTACTCTGGCATATATTATTGGCTGCTTTGTCAGAAATCAGATAGTTGGAAGTGGTTTGAGTTGTCTCTTCATCCTCTGTTCCATTCTATTGGTCTTCTGCTTTTGTGCCACTACCTGCTTTTTTATTTTTTTTATCACCATAGCTTTGTAAGATAACTAAAAGTTTGAGGTTGCAGTGCCTCCGGATTTGCTCTTCTTCTCCAACATTTCTTTCACAATTCTGGGTCACTTCTGATTCAACATAAATTTTTGAATTATTTTTCTAAAGTAAGCTTGTGAGAAAGACCAAGTCATTTTGATGAGGATTATATTAAATCTATGTATCATTTGTGGTAATATGGCCATTTGAACATGATCAGTTTTGCCTATCCAAAAACATAGGATGCCTTTCCACTTTCAATGTCTTCTTCAATCTGTTCAAAGCAAGACAGTTCTTGTTACAGAAGTCCTTCATTTCCTTGGTTTTGTTACCCCTACATATTTAATTTTTTTGACTCCTATATACACAGTTTTGGTGAGGGTTACTGTGACCTACCCATGAAGAGTGGTATCTAGCTTAAAGCCCTAGTTAGTTCTCGTTCTTTTGCACATATACAGATACTTATCTTCTATATCTATTTTCTTCGGTTTTTTTTATAATGAATGGATGTTGGATTTTGTCAGAGGCTTTGTCTGTATCTATTGAGATGATCACATTTTTTTGTCCTTGATTCTGTTTATTTGCTTTATTACATACATTGATTTGCATATGTTGAACCATTTTTACTTCCCTGAGATAAAACCTGTTTGGTCATGATGTATAATCTTTTTGATGATTTGGTGCATTCTCTTTGCCAGTATCTTGTTGAGAATTTTTGCATTTATATTTATTAAAAAGCTTGGCTTGTAGTTCTCTTTTTCAGTTGAGTTCTTGGAATCAGAGTAATGGTATCTTCTAGGAAAGACTTTGGGAATACTTCTGCTCTTTCAATTTTATCAAAAAATTTAAAGAGTACTTGTAATAGATCTTCCTTGAAGTTCTTGTAGAATTCAGCAATAAATACATGAGAGCCTTGGCTTTTCCTGGCAGGTTTTTGTTTTTTTACTGTTTCAATTTTTTTTTTTTTTTTTTTTTTTTTTTTTTTTTTTTTTTTTTTTTTTTTTTTTTTTTTTTTTTTTTTTTTTTTTTTTTTTTTTTTTTTTTTTTTTTGCTTTTGAGACAGGGTCTCGCTTTGTAGTTCAGGCTGGCCCTGAGCTCACTATGGTACCCAGGCAAGCCGCCGCGAACTCAGCAATCCTCCTGTCTCTGCCTCCCAAGTGCTGGGATTACAGGCTTGAGCCACCACGTCTGGCATTTACTGTTTCAATTTCATTGCCTATTATTGGATTATGTTTTTAAATCTTGTTTGTTCAACTTTGGCAAATCATATGTATCTATGAATCTATCCACTTCTTCTGAATTCTCCAATTTTATTGGAATGCAGATATTTGAAGTAGTTGCTAATAATTTCCAGATTGTGGTAATATACACCATTATTTCACCATTCTATCTATCTATCTATCTATCTATCTATCTATCTATCTATCTATCTATCTATCACACAGCTCTCACTTATAGTTCAGGCTGGCCCTGAGCTCACCATGTAGCCCAGGCAAGACACAAGCTCAGGAATCTTCCTGCCTCTGCCTCTCAAATGCTGAAATGACAGACATGAGCCACCACACCTGGCACTGTGGTATGTGGTACTGATTGCTGGTAGGTGTGAGTCACCTGGTATTATATGTGATTACCAGGGATCGAACCAGGGACCTTGTGGTTACTAGGCAGGTGCTGGAACCACTGAGCTAAATCTCCAGCCCCACCTTTTTATTCTTAATTGCATTGATTTGGCTCTTTCTTTCCTTTATTGGAAAGATTGGCTAAGGGTTTGTGTATTTTGTTTATTCTTCCAATAAACCAATTTGAGTCATTATTTTTTGACTCAATTTAATTAATTTCTTCTCTGATCTTTATAATTTCCTTCCTTTGACTAGCTTTGAATTTGGATTGCTCTTGTTTTTCTAGGACCTTGAGGTACACCATTAGTTATCTGTGTTTGCTCTGTTTTTGCAACAGGGGCATTTATAGCTACAAATGTCCCACTTAGGACTGCTTTCATTATGTTCCATAAATTCCAGTATGTTGTGCTGGCAATGCTAGTTGGTTCAAGTGATACAGTGATGATATAGGAGATGAAATAAACCTCCAAGTGTATTATAATTCCCAACCTATTTGATGTCTGATATACCAATTTAGTGTTCTCTAAAATTGAAGATTGAATTCTAGCAACAACAGAGGAAGAAAAATACAAAATATTTATTGAAAGAATAGCTCCTGAGAAGCAGGAGAGGTCTCAGATATAGAGCAAAAGATTCCATTTTACAGGGAAGTTTTAGAGAGCAAAAACCACATAGGTACAAAGTGGGTAACAGCTATGATCAACAAATAAGGCTACAAGTACAGTTGCTTAGGTTAATAGTGATCTGGTGGGGAAACTGGTCATGTAACAAGTATGTGTGAGAAGAACAAAGACATTTTCTAGGAACTGATGGGTCCAGAGCCCTGGGCCACCCTCCAGGATGACTGGTATCGATCTAGACTTCATTAGACCAGGGGTTACCACTTATCTTGTCCTTTGGGAAAGAACATTTCATCTCGTCATTTCATCTCTATCTTGAGGCCTGTCTCCAATGGACACATCTCTGGCCATAGTTCAAAAGTGTTTTATCTTTGTCCTGACTCTCTTGATCACCTAGCCTTATTTGACCTACTATTTCTTCGTAACTTAGCTGTCTATAATACAAGGAACGAATGTCTTTCTTCATTTCATCTGTTACTCATTCAGTTTTCTGACCTGAGCTACTTCACCCCTCCTTAAGCATCTTGGTGGTCCCCCACTCCCAGGAGGTCACCATATTGACACCGAACTTACTGCAGACACCTGATCAGTATAGCACACAGCAGTCTACAACTCATGGACTCAAGCAATTCTACCTCAGTCTCTGGAGTAGCTGGGACTATTGGCTCACACCACCCGCCCAGCCTCACTGAGTTTTCAAGAGTGTATTTGTTATGTTCAGTGGCAGCTAGCTCACCAGGCCATGTCACGCCATGCCACTGCTCTGCTGAAAACACACCTCCCATTGATCCTAAAATCACACCAGTAAAGAGGTATAAAAAAAAAAAGCTCACGTGATACAACAACACATAGTTTGCTGGGGAGAAAAGATGGAAAACAAAGAATATAAGCAACTACTGAGGGGTGGTAGGGGCTTCAGAGCTGAAAGGGCCCCGGAGCTCTTCTCCCTGCCTCCTTTTGTTGGGGTCTAGTGTCTTTCTCCCCCCCCCAGGTGGGCACTTGTGGGTATCTGATCTGTTACTTTGACTGTCTTTGATCTAAACTTATGTCTTCCGGCCATTTGGCTTCCTCTTGTCCCTTTGCAATGAATAGAAGTGAAGAGGGAGGAACTATTAGGAAGGCAGTTTCCATAACAATTAAGGGGACATGTGTACATGTGTGTATCTGGCACACTCATACTCCGACACCTGTGTATATGGGTAGGTGTGTGTGTGTGTGCACATGTGTGTGTTTCTTACATATCAAGTAAGAGTCCTTAGATGGTTGTCTCTTAGAGCCCTTGCATGCTGTCAGGTGGCTGAGGGAGCTGGCGCTCCTGCTTTTGCATATCTGGATTCTTCAGCGTAGAAATCTTCTTGACAAACTCTTTGGGTAACTGTGTTGCCCGATGCCTCTCTCCAGTTGAGTTTCTCTCTCCCATTTTTGTCTTTTCAATTGCCCTGACTGCAGAGTCCGCCTGTGAAGGCAGAAACTGCTATTTTTAAGCTCCCTACTGATCTTAAAGCTTAATAAAGCCTTCATCCTCTTTTCCCTCCCTTGGCACCACCTGTCCTTATATATCGTTTAATTGCCATCTCTTCACCCTCCCTCCCCCTCTGCACACCACGAATATCACTTAACAGTCTGCAAACTGTTGGTGCCTAGGACTATAGTACTAGCAGTCTCAGTCTCTGGCCTGGGCTGTGGAGCATGAAGGGCACTCGCGGGTACCAAACAGTGTGTGGGGGACAGCAAATCACACAGACCGCAGACAGCTGCTGTTTGTGAGGAAGGAGCGCTGCCTGGAAACAGCTCCCTCAGGTCTTGCCAGCTGCACCCTCTGGCTCTCTGAGGCACAGCTCTCCCAGTAGCTGGCTCCAGGGCCCTCATCTGTGCTGCATCCCTGTTCTGTACTTGTCCAAGGGGCAGCTAGAGCCAACTCAGCCTGTCTTCTGGGAGATTCTCTCACTCCCCAATCCATGAATACCTTACTGGCTGGGTCCCCTTTTCTAGAAGAGACAAAGACTGGGTTAAGAGCCTGGGGGGTGGGGGTCTGGCT